>BLXT01007679.1:399658-418159 GCA_019648995.1 Plakobranchus ocellatus | reverse complement strand
TGGGAGAGTGAGATACCCATCCACCACACAGTGGGATCAATAGAGGGAGAGGTGGAGAAGAAGGAGGTATAGACGAGTCTCAAGGGGAATAGATCCTTCCCATTGTTTCTATCCTACTTGGAGGAGGGAAGGTAAGCGAGGATGCGGTAGACATGAGTAGTTATTGAATGTTAGACATCTGATCTAGGGGTCCATTTGGTTTGGATTACTGCCCTTGACTCGGTCTATAAGATACCTGTGGAGAGAGACTGCTGCTGGTTGACTTTCCCGGGTCCTGCTCTGGAGGCCGGGAAAGAAGAAACAAGGGAAGGAGGCAGCTTAAATAGTGTAGGGACTCTATAAATAGATGCAGCTGTTGAGCATCAAGATTAAGATGGGTGCAAGAAGGAGTGTGGTATGGATATAAGAGGAGAGTGGGTGAGAGGGAGGGGGAGGGATAGAGAAAGAGATAGAAATGGAGAGAGAGGGGAAAAGTGGGAGGGAGATAGCAGCGCTGGTGGTGAAACTCAAGTAGCGAAGTCAAGTTGCATATATACCAAATTCATGCCCAACTCGTACACATTTCAACTACCAAAACCAGCGGCATGTCTCAAAATATAGATCTTTGTCTTTGCATGTTAATCTACACAGAAGCATTTGTTGAAGTTGCCACTGAATGCAGGATTTATAATTTTAGGGGAGGATTATTTCAGAAACAATGACTTATTTCCACTTTTACCCCAGGCACAACCTAAAGAGACTGCAAAGAAAGTTATTTTGACCAAAGCCTTCATTTATCATGACATTTTCATAATGTCACATTATGTCATGTAACTCTGTGTACATTTTGTAGTGGTGCTTTAATTATTTTCTTTTGCTTTTTGCAGGATCACCCGTACTTTTGCATCTGGAAAAACGGAAAAAATGGTCATGTCCTGTCTGAAACTCTTAGGTCTTCCAAGTGGCAAAGTAATGAACTTTAAACTATATCTTATGAATTGTCGTATTTATTTATTTATTTTAAAATGATGGGTAAAATATAATACAATAACGTCAGCTTCTTTATAATTTCTTCAAATTTTGCAACCTATAGAATGTATTGATGGAATGTAAAGTTCATGGCATACGCAAATCAAATATGTGTTTATATTTTCATATTTGCATATTTAATTGTTTGTGTGTTTTTCAAAAAAGTAAATCATTATAATTTAATTTTTTCACTTTCCTCAATATAAACCAATACGGTTGAATCAAAGTCTAAAAGCGTAATCATTCATTTGGATTTTCAGCTACCACCTTTTTTATATATTTTGTTCCCCTTCTTTATCCAAACTTCACCTTGCCTCATACTTGACTTTCACAGGAGTAAATCTTGAGCTATATGTCTATATATAAAAAAAAAAAAATCAGGCCCGTCTCTGTCTCACTCTTTCCCTCTTTTTGTCCCTCTCTACCTGGTCTGTCTGTCTGTCTGTGTCTCTCTCTCTCTCTCTCTCTCTCTCCCCCTCCCTCCCTCCCTCTCTCCTTCCCCCCCTCCATTTTTATCCATTTTATCCAATTTTGATACCTTTGTATATTCCTGTCATTTGAAAATGAGTAATTTGTATCTCTATTGGATTTCACAGATGGATGAAATTGATCCTGGCCTATTTACATTTGATAAATTTTATGAGCTCTATCACAAGATATGCCCACGATCTGATATAGAAGAGCTCTACAAAGATTTGTGAGCAAACCTTTTATCATTTGTTTCATTAATTAAAAATCACAATTTCATTAACATGCCAATTGTTTTTTGACTATTTAAGCAAGTTTCCCTTAACCTCAATGGACCAACTTTTTCTCAAAGCAAATCATTAATTGAAGCTTATACCCTCTGAAAACCTTAGGCATCATAGTGAAATTTTAGAGCAAATTTATGAGCATAGTTAAAAATATGGTCGCAATTTGAACTTGTGAAACTAATTTGATGTTTGCATTTTGCTAATTTCTTCTCTGTTTTTTTCAAAGTTATTTGCTTACTCACATCATCAGTTTTTTTTCTCTCCACAGATCACATGACCGAACATACCTCACAATTCCACAGCTAATAGACTTTTTCAATGATGTAAGTCGACATTTAAAACTAGTCTTCATCATATTCTATTTATTATAAATATAAAATGCTACAATAAAAGGCTATCCAAAGAATGTGAAAACTTAAAATTTCTGCACCAATATTTCTATGGTTTTGTTTATTAAAAAACATGCCTGTGGCATGGTGTAAAAAAAGAATGTTTTCTTACTTGGCTTTTTTTAAAATACTTGTTAATATTATGGTTTTATTAATTCAATGGAAAACAATATTTCTCCAGAGGCAAAGAGACCCCAGACTGAATGAAATTCTCTTCCCTTTTTACAACCAAGCTCGAGTCAGAAACATAATACAGTCATATGAAACGGATAAAGAATTTCTTGATAAAGGTATACATTCTGAGTGCTAATTTTGAGTTATAAAACTTCCTCTTTTTTTTTTTTTTTCATCCACCAAAGCACCCTTTACCACCCTTTCCATATTGTAAAATGTAAAAGATTTAGCTGTTGTTGCATGAAGCTAGATCTTGTAAGGCTATTACTATTTTGTCACAAATTAAGATGGGCAAATTTTATTTTTACTTAGTTATGTGCCACAATCTAGTTGCGATTGAAAAAAAAAATGAATTATCTATCTTTATATATTGGATCATATGCTTTGCTGTGTGACCATCTTAAACTTTGTAACTTGAAGGTGGAAATCAAACTTTTTACACATTAAATTGTGACATAATGTGTAGGTAACACAGGTAGCCCTGAGACGGCTGCGAAAATCAGCTGATGAGAGGGAAAATTGGGCATTTTCATCTCACACTTAGTAAATGTTATTGCTATCTAAGCGTATTGAAAATTATATATTTCAATGCTTTAAAACTTCTTGTTTTCAAATCATTTTTATTTCCAATTCGCCAATTCACTTATTTTATGTGAATTTTTAAATAAAACTCGATTCTGAAATTTCCAGTAATTTCCGACAACAGCACTTTTTAACACACCTTTCTGTTTTGTTTCGCGGCACGCAGGAAATTAGCCTACATCAACGAAACAAAGTATACATTAAAGATCTCTTCCTAAGCTTTCTTTTGGTGTGTGGATCATCACAATCGGTCAATAAATAAAGGAGGAAAGAAGAGTTTAAAAATGTCTATTTTTGGTTATGACGTGAATGAGGAATCCCTGAACCAACCATCCCGGCCTCGGTACCAATGAAAAGCTCGTCTTTTCTAGTTAACTACTATATAAAAAAATCGTCACGATTGGTCAGTTTTCTATCCGCTGCAACCAATTACAAGCCAAAATTGCGTGGATGAGCCAAGCTGCAATCCATTCATTCACCGCAGCCTCGCATCCTATTGGTATTTCACCTAAGTCTATCTACCTGCTTGCTTACTTTTTCCGTATTGCTGTTACGTTATCAGTTTATTCCAATCGTTATTTCTTGAAAGTGAATCTGTGTTTGATGTGAATACTATCAAAAAGGAAGAGAAAGGTAAGAAACGATTTTTTTTCTTTCATTAATTAAAAAAAGTCTCGATCCAAGAGATCTGGCTAAAGCGCTCAGGTTAGATCTTTCTAGCTAGATTCAATCATTTATTTTCAATAGGCTGCATTTTATCGACACCAATTGAAATAACTTTTAGACATGATGAGGATTAGATCTAGTTATAACAATAATGCCGAAACAAATGACTTAAAACAAATTATGTGTTCTAGATCTAGATCTCGCTCCGACCCAGTGCGCGTGTTACATTAAATCAAAGGCTGATCAACAGTTTAACTTTTACAGAGCCTTTGTTTGCTAAAATTTAACGTGCAACATAAGCGTCATAATTTATTTAGTGGTAGTTTTTAATAACGACATAGATTTGATAATCTAGGCCTTGCTAGCCTTATATAATAGGATCGAAGCAAGTGAAAATGAACAATTTTGCGCGACCCAGATTTTTTTGTAGGGCGTCATGCTTTAGATCGTTGTTATGACGTCAATTGTGGAATCTTAATCTTAATGAACCATTGAACTTGTTCTAATTATAGTATTGGAGGAAGGCGGAACAGAGTATTGACCTTGTAGCCGAGCGAGGAGCATGGCGCCATAGGTCAAGGTTGATTCAGACAAGTACTTTACCTTTTATTATTTTTAATTACCATTGTATGTCTAAATCTGTAGGCCTCCTTATATTGCGATAAACTTAGACAAGTTCTCGCGAAATATTGTTTTAGGTGGTTGATCTATTCTCTTCAACGATAATTACCGTTTATTGTTTAATGTCTATTCATGGAATTACTCGATTTGCTTTTGACGCAATGTATGAAATTGTTAGTAATTCTCATGTGCTTGATTTCAAATAAATTTTCATCATCAGAAATAGAACAGCCCACATTGCCCAGCAACAAATAAATAAATAAGTCTTACCCGACAGATCAAAGCTTATTGTTGTTGTGATTACTATTATTATTATTGTTATTGTAATTACTATTATTATTATTGTTATTATTATTCATTTTTTTTTAATGATCAACACATTATTGAATATTAACTAACTGAGAGAAAAAAAATCACTGAAAATGAACTAGCTTTGAAAGCATACTTTTTCAAATGTCATGTAATTATGTGTAATAAACCCTACTCAAAATAATATGGGTTTAATTTGTCATGCACAATTCCTCTTTGAAACGAAACTATCAAGAACAGCAATAAAAAATCAACAAAAAAAATTAAAGATCAAGCAAATTATTAGAATAGAAGCCAGTTGGGGAAATACTAGAGACAAAAGTTATGAGTTTGCCCCTGGAGTCTGTGTAAGCCATACATATTTACTTAAATCAAGTGAACCTTGATTTAATATTTGCAAAATAATTTTTGCCATCTTTTTCCCTTACCCAGATCACCAGTTACAAGTGCTGAGGGGGGCTTTTCTTGAATGAGGAAAAGGTTGTAAACCTGACTTGTCTCAGAACTTGTGAAAAACCAATCTTTGGCTCTATGACTATTATGTCCTTCGAATAGAGGGAATTGGATCATAAGAAGGATGTACAGAAGTGGTTCATCAAACTCTTTTAGGGCTTTTGACCTGTTTGAAAATGGCTTCTTAAGAGGATTGAAGAACGTTTCCATATGATCACAGCTGAGTAATGAAATACAAATATTTCTTTATGGTCTGCAATAAATACATATTTAAAAAAAAAAATATTAGTCTTTTTCTTTGTCTTTGTGAAGTTTGTCTACAAATGCATTTTTAGCTATTCTTTATTACTTATCTTAATTTGCAGATTTTTTGTAGGGGGTTTAGGTACAAATTTCAATGTTTTTAATCTTCAGCGAGGGTGCATTCAAATGATTATTGTTCACAGATTATGCCCCTTGTTTTATCTATAGATATTCATTCACAAGTAAGATTAGTATTGTTTTAGGTAACACTTTCATTAGACATGGCACTGAACAATTTTGTAAGCTTTTGGTGGTTTACTGTATTTTTCTTGATTTTTTTTTTACAAATGATCAAATTTGTAATTTTGCGCTTTGATTATTACTTTTCCTTAGTTACCTGCCTTTAATATTACATAATTTCAATAATTACTTAAGATTCTATCAGTCTTTGAACTAAGGATTGTTGATAATTTCTTTTACAAGGCTTTGATACTTTTTTCGTAATGAATTTTTGAAAATTAACAAAAAACATGATTTGTTATACCATTTCTTCCGAAGGTCAATTTTATCATGTGAGAGCCTCTTTGAGGAGGTAACAAATTTTCCATTGATATCCTAACTCTCCCCCACAAAATTGGCTACAATCTCAGCAATATTGTTTTTGAGAGAAAGTTTATTTTTGAACATTATCTTTGAATCCTTTTCTTCAACGCTCCATAATTGGACTTTTCTTAACTTTTAAGTGCAAATTAACCTTTTTGCGATGTTTTTGTTAGGTTTTCAGATGTTCATATTTCTTTAAAAGATTGATTGTTGTGTATGTTAAACCCTTTTTTGTGTTCATGTTTCAGAGGTATGAGGGAAACAATTGAAAGGCTCAAAAGAGGTTTATTTGTTGATTTATAGTTAAAAATGCAGGGTATGGCCTATTGTGCGCATGGTGAAACATTTCTAAGTTAATAAAAAACAAAAAAAATCATAACTTTTGACAGAATTGACGTAGATCCAAAATTCTTTCACTTTTGTGCTCAGAATAACAATTGCTGCAAGCCTGACACCTTCATTGTAAATTTGCTGAATTTCAAAATTTTAATCTGTGGTACCTATAATGTGAAACTGTTTCCTCTAAAAGCTGGATCTTTTTTCTATGTCAAATGTATGTGTTTTAGTATTTTATGGAAAAAAAGACCCTTTTCTTTGTTGCATAACATTCTTTAGGGTTGGTTACAAGCACTAAGATGAAAGTAAAAATTGCACTAAAACTTATTTTTGTGGGCATTTTGTGTGTGTGTGTGTGTGTATGTGCATTTTTGGGGGGAAAGCTGCTGTTACCATGCTAGAGATGAAAGATTTTTCAGATTTAAAGAAAATATTTTAATTTTTGACATTCTATATGGTATTTAAAAATGAATAAAATTTTCTTGAAGAAAATTGTTTCTTAAAAATCCTAGATGGTTTTTCACTGTGAAAACTTTTTTTGACAATAGCAGCAGCTTTACTTCTTAATGAGGACAATTTCAAATATCTAAATTGACTTACTTTGTGTAAAGCTGGGAGACAACAGACGTCATGGATCTGAGTTTTTGGCATGACTGCTTCAAAAGCAAATTTTAGGATTGTGCTATTCATATTTGTTGACTAGAGTTGATCCAATTTTGGAAATCAAACCCATCACTTACCTCTTGTTTTTTTTGTTTTTTGTTTTTCTGTCTAGAACTAAGCCTTGACAGCCTATCCCTAAACTGCAAGGATCTTTTGGTTTTCCTTGTACTGTCCAATACAATTCCATATTCCACCGTCCCTTCCTTTACATCACTGCTTGTTTGCCAGTTATCTATTTTGACTTTTATATAACTAGCTTGCCCTAACATTGAGGCAAGGTGTGTAAGATATGATTTTTAACGTTCATTTTACTGCAAAACCTCTTTCATCATTGAAGTGACCTATAAATCTTTTCGATATCTTGTGTACAACTTAAGACCCCATATGCATCGCTAATCATATATATCAAATAAGACTAGTCAGCATTGTGGCAAAAATAAACACATAAAATTGAACAATTCTGTAATTGAAGCCAAAAAAAAGAAAAAAAAAACCCAGAAAAATTCAAATGTTAAAAAGCTGGAACAAAAGAGTAAATCAAGTCCTATGAGCTCTGTATCGCTGCTAGCAAAGAGGCATGAAAAGAGCAAAACAAAAGGAAACAAAATTACAGGCATCCTAATTTATAACAATTCACACACACCTACAAAAAATGTCCCCATATTTAGAAAGGGGGTGGTTTAAATAATTAAATTTGCCTATGAGGATGAGGCATGTTAAAGGCAACAACTTATATATATATGCAGTCCTTTGTGAGTAATGAAAAGTGATCAGTACTTCATATCACAATTTGGAACTGCATGTATTTTTTGTTTCCTTTACAGGCTATGTAATTTGTAAAATAAAGGTTTAATTTATCACTCTTTCAATATTCATAAGTAAGTTTGTTGTTTCTTTTCCTTTTAAACTTAGAATGGCTGAGTATGGATGGGTTTTGTCGCTATTTGATGTCTGATGAGAATGCGCCAGTGTTCCTGGACCGCCTGGATATTTACATGGACATGGACCAACCTTTAGCACATTACATAATTAATTCATCACACAACACATACCTACGCAATCGCCAGTTTGGAGGAACGTCTTCTGTGGAAATGTATCGCCAAGTATTGCTGGCAGGCTGCAGGTCTGGTGTTCCCCCCCCCCCCCCAAAAAAANNNNTTTTTTTTTTTCAATTCCACACAATTTTTATACTAAAAGGCTTAAAAAAATTCTTTTCTTGTTGTAAAAATTTCATGTTTGCTGTTCTTGGGGTAAATATTTGAATCTTGATACAACTCAGAATATGAAAACGTGATTTAAGCTACCTTCGTTGGTCTTATTTTCAATTATCTCGCCATGTTTTTTTTTAAATGATCACAAAAGTGGTATGCCAACGACACCAAATTTAAAAGGGTAGGACATCAAGGCAAATTTTGATGGAGAAAATTTAAAGTTTTGATTTTTTATTTTGATTTTAAACAGAGTGAATGTAATATTAACAATAGGGCATGGATATTGAAGTAAACAATATTTTATATATTTGCAGGGAACTCATTGATCCGATCATTAGGCATTTTTTTTTCTTCTTGTAGTCTGTACATTTTTTTTCTTTTTGTGTGTGTGTTTGTACATATCTTTTCTTCACCATCTTTGATCACTTTTGTCTGGCTGATAGCCTTGATCCATTTTTCAATTATTTTTTGTATTGCTTCATTTTGTTTTGAAACCTGTTTAAAAAAATAATAATTTGTTCTCTCTATTTCTATAGCATTCTTACAGTTACATATCTCCTTTTTTGTTGCTCTTTGAAAGCATAAGTGAGATCTTTTTTGTAGAGAATATATTTTTTTTTAATGCTTGATCTAATCACATAGTATGAAAACATCTAGAATTCAACTTGGTTTTGCAATCACCAGCTCCTGCCAGTTTAAAGTTAAAGTTAAAATGTGCCTCTTTTCTGACAGGATGAAATGAAAATACTTCTCACAAGTATCAAGATTATTTTTCTTTCTCCTTTTCCCTTTTATGCTGATGCAGGTGTGTGGAACTTGACTGTTGGGATGGTCGCAATGAGGATCAGGAACCTATTATCACCCATGGCAAGGCTATGTGCACTGACATTCTGTTCAAGGATGTCATTCTAGCCATCAATGAAACTGCTTTTGTCACTTCATGCTATCCTGTCATACTGTCTTTTGAGAACCACTGCAGGTAAATTCCTTCCTTGAATAGCTGCTTTAAAAAATTTGCTGTATCTAGCTTTTTTTTCTCTTTCATTATTTTCAATATTTGAACAAACAAGGTGCCCATTTGCTTCTTGCAGTTATGGATAATAGGTCATGGCATAACTATACTTGTTCAATAATTTTTAAAAATGAATCCATTCGAAATCCATAAATTTATGTGTCTTATTTGACAATAACAGATGTTTTTTTAGTAGATGTTAAGATCTAAGAACAATCAGTAAGGACCAAAAGGCTTAAAATATGATCTTCCTTTGGCTTACAACTCCTGGGAATAATAGCTCTACCTACTCATTTCTTAAATTGATTAAACCCTCTATATGCCCATCACATATCCTGCCAAATACGGAGCCAAGCTTATTGAGCCAGCTTGTTAAATGAAAACCATCAATTATGGACCTCTTATATTTTCTTTTTTTAACCCTAAACAGTTTCTCTCAAAATGTCTTTTTTTTTTTTTTTTGTGCTTTTGACTCTGACAAACACAAAAGATCTAATCTGAATTTTTTTGAGAAATTCTTAAATTGGGTGAACCATTAATTTTTTTACCCTTCCAAAAATGATGATTTTTAAATGTTCAAAAGCAAAATTTTTTTTAGAATATCCAAAAAGGCTCACCTGATTGCAAAAATTAATCATGTTCTATGAGCAGACATGCCTACCGTTCCAGAAATTCCAGATTCTTTCCCGAATTCCACTTGAAAATGACCTGCGTTCGGCAAATCCGCATTTTTATCACAAAAATCCGGAATCTTACAGATTTGTGATTGGCGTACCTTTTGTAATAAACTATGTTTACCACTGCTTCTTTGCAGAAGTAGTACGAGAATCTTAGGGGACATAAAACAAAGTAAGAAAAAATTTAACAGTGCTAACACTGCAACAGAGTTTTTAAACTTATTACATGTATATGGTGCTCTTGGCTATACCTTTTCTTTTTCATTAAAAAAAAAAGAAAACAATAAAAAAAACGAAAACTCCCAGTCATAGCACATGCATCATGTAGGCTGAAGAGGGGTTAGTACGATTAGCTAGGGGTAAAGGTATTGTTGCAGTGCATAAAGGTATGCCAATCCTAGGCCTACCATCACTGACTATTGATAGTTCAACATCACTTAACTGGACTAGGGTTTTTTTCAATACACGTATCTTTACAAGGAAAGCAAATACAAAAATTCTGTCGACAAATTTGAAATCAGTGACCTCAAAATCGGAGAATCATTGCAGCAGAATTGTGATTTTAATAGAAATAAACAATTTTGGGATACAGTTTTTTTTTCCTTTTTAATCTGTCATAGTCAACTTCAAATCAATGATTCAGTTAAACTTAATTATTTAGACTTTGAGACTATACATACAATGTCTTAATATGAGTTTTAAAAAGTTAGCCTAATCTAATGCTTTGCAAACGCCGATTTAAACCCAACATGGAAATTTGAGGCTTGGCGCAAGACTTTCTGATTGACACCAGGCTCTAACCATTGCCAGTCTTGTAATAATTATGAACTATCTTTAGATGGTTGTATATATCTAAAACTTGCTATTCAATGAATCAGGTCTGTGTGTCTTTGATGAGTCTACCTCTCTTCAAAGGGTCTAGAAAGAAACTGCTCTACATAAAAGTTCCAATTAGCAAGAGATGACAGCATTGCATTTGAAAAGAATGCATCGAGGCATTCTGTTTTACAGAGATAGAAAAGGGGATTGTTTAATGTGCTTATTTTTGAACTGAGGAAAGCTAGTAAAATTGAATTCTAGTGGCAACATTGAAATCAGTGACCCAAAGTTAAGCACGAATAGAAATAAAGTTTTAAGGACAATTTTTTTTTATATGTCGTTAATCTTTGGCCGATTTGCTCAACATTAAGGTAAACAGAATGATTAGAATGTACACACGGAGGCTATATGTTAGGCAAGGTGGCTTAGTGTTGGCTCTGATTTAGACAGGAACTGATGTTCTATACACTCTCCCCCGTCCTAAAGCACTTATTTATTATTTTTTTTAATTGGAACTTTATTAAATTGAGTGCTTTAATTTTTTTTTATTCAATCAGCACCATTTCCTGTCATATTCAGGATTGTTCCGCATTTTTATGTGTTCCACATTTCTGCCCTTGATGTTCCTGAAAAGTTTTTTCATGGATAGGCATGTCTGTATGAGCTCAGCATTGCTGGGAGCAGAGGGGCATGAAAAGAGCAAAACAAATTTATCAATGGAAAATGAAGATGGCAGCTGTCACATGGCAAGCATCATAAACATTTAAGTTTGATTTTTCATCTCTCTCAGATTTGACCATATAAATTTGATTGGTAGTCCTCACTTTGGCATAAATTTTGAAATAAAGCAAAGTGTCGGACAAACCATGTAAATTATCTTTTAGAATAATTTGAAAGGAAACAAAATAAAAGAGGAACATTTATTCTGTGCTCATTTTCTGTTGTAAATTTTTCCCACTTTTTAAAAAACTCAATTTGTTTTTAAATTTTGAATTAGCATAAAAAGAAATAAAAATTTCTTTTTTAGTGCTTTTATTTATCATATGATTTGAACTTATTTTCTCATAATTATGCTAAATTGTATTTTAAAAGTGCTTAAGCTTTTGGTATTAAAACTGCAGTTTACATCATGGTTGTGCCATCATTCATTCCGGGACTATTAATGGGAAAGAACGTCTTCCCCATTAAGGTGGGGGGGAGGGGGAAGGGGAAGGGGAGGGTTTGTAGAGAAGAAAATTGAAGTTGACAGAACGAAATCCATGCTTTTTAATTTTTTTTTCAACACGTTATTAAAAGCCAGGCTTTTCATTTCAATCAAAACACTAAAGGAAAAGGTACTTGAAATTTATGAATAGTTTTATAATGGTGGTATAAATTTCTCACAGAGTGGCTTTATAATTGTTGTGTGATATGAGGCCCACCAACAAGGAGGTCAATAAGAGAATATTTACTCGGTGTTTTATCCAGCTGAATGGCACTTCAAGTGCTACTTGCAAAGTGGTGTAAAATATATCTTTTAAATAAAGCATTCAAAAGAATAAAAATTATATTTTCCATTTTTTCCTCCAGCAAACTCCAGCAATATAAAATGTCCAAGTACTGTGAGGATATCTTGGGCGACTATCTTCTGAAAAAACCTCTAGAGGGTTATCCTGTGAGTTATGAACATTTTGTTTTGTTTTCTGGGGTTTACAAGCTTGTAACCAATAGCGCATATGAATCCCATGATCGAAAACAGAAGATTGTGGCAAACGTTCTTTTAAGTGTTTTTTTCATTTCCAAAGCTAATAAAATAGTCTCAAGTGGTGCAGTAGACATTTTAAAAGATAATTACAAAATTAGCTCCGTAGTATCTATGGCTGTAAAGAAATACAAGTGTCTCTGTTAATTATATTCTAAGAACAAGTACATTCAAAATTACTTGTTTTGCAAGACATTCTATAAGAAAAAATGCACTTTATAACGTCTGATTTAAAAAATAAAATCTTTGGCAATATGTGGTTCATTATATAGATTTTAAGATGTAGTTTGTAAGCAAAGTTCATATCTTTATGAAGGTTTATTAAATTGTTTTCCTTTTAACCTTGTTAGTTTTTAGTAAAATGTTTTTTTTAATGCCGCAAGATAACATTTTTTAACAATTTGAATTATTTGAAGAAATTTCTGGCAGCAGCATGTTTAATAAATGTTAAGGGCAAATTCAGAATCATTAACTTTTCAAATCCAATTCTCTCATAATATTTGAGGAGTCTTGCAATGTTTGATCCAATTCAAAATCTGTACTGAGTGATCTCTGGAAAGCATGAAACTCATCTTTTTTTTTCTTTTAATTTGTAGCTACCCAGGGCATTCACAGACATGCACGCGCACTTTGGGGGGGGGAGATGGTAAATTTCTATCACTTTTTACCAAGTTCTGTACATATCTATTTAAACCCTTTTTATACAGCTATAGAGCCACAAAACTTCTCATTTAGCGGTAACACTCCACATTTTTTGGTCCAAGCACTTTAATTGAAACGGATTGCAATTAGAAAGCAATAACCTAATAAACTTTTCTTGTTCTTTCTATGCTTCACAGCTAGAACCTGGCCAGCCTCTTCCATCTCCAAATGTGCTGAAGTACAAGATTCTAATAAAGAACAAGAGGCTAAAGCCTGAAGTTGAGAAACGTAAGAAACATTTTTTTACATTATGAATGGAAAAATAAAGTTTCTATGATATAATACGTACAGTTTTTCTGACTTCTTTGAGCTTATTCCTTGTAGGCAGTACTTATCTTGAATAGGTAATGTAGTAAAATGAAACACCACCAACAAAAAAAAAAGGTGACAAAAGCCACCAGGAAATGCAGGGGTGGATCCACCTAAAGTTTTACTAGTTCCTTGCTTTTTTGTGACTACCAAGTTTAAAGAATAAAATAGCTCCTAGCAATTTAGACAAAAAGATTAAGGAAAATATATTTTTATACGGGATATTATACGGGATATTTTGGAGATGGGAATTGAAAAAGGAAGATTTGGAAAACGGTTGATTGATAAAGTTAAAAGATATAAAGCAAATGTCTTTACTGTTTAAAACGAGATATTTAAAGGAATTGAGGGTGCGAGTAGACTTACAAAAACATATGTCAAGAGAATACAGGAGCAATACAGAGATGCAAATTAAAGCAAATGTGAATAACCATAAAAAAATAATGAAAGCTATTTGGGCCATATGGTCTCAGGAAGGAGACCACTGTAAATGTTAAGGACTGGTGTAACAAAAACAAGTCACCAAATTCTGTTTTGGAGGAAATAAAGATTTTTGTTTAAAGATACTTCAAATGAAAAAAGTATTGAAAAAATGCTTACATAACTGGGTGCAGAATGCTTATGTAGCTTTTCACAATTTGATACGGTACAGGTTTCCCCACATTACTTTTGTTGGGAAAAGACAGACTCCAGATAGCTGTTTATGGTGGATTCATTGTCCTTTATAATGGTGAACTTCAGAGGTGCATTAACTTTAAAGAACTGGGACTGGATTTTGGATATCATCAGAATTTAGGATTCCAAAAATGGAAAAAGGTTGGAATAAAAGTGGCACAGGAGTAGATAAAAAAAAAAACCAAAACACACAAACAGATAAGGGTAGGAAAAAAGTATCAATTCTTGAAGATGAAGATGGGGAAATTGGTTACCAAGCTGGAAGCTTTAGGGCGACTGATTTTTTAAATATTGTGGTTTTTACATAATTATTTTCTTTATTCTTGAATTTCTCATTTTTACATTTTTAGACAAATTTGTTGCAGTAATGTAGGGATATCTCAAAAAGCTATGCATGGATTGTCTTAACATTTTCTTTTCTCAAGTGTATCATAATGAACAAATTTGACTAAAAACCAAGGTCTAGCTAATTAACATACTGAAGAATTGATCTTTCAGTTTGCAGGAAATTTTCTGCCAGCAACCTTTTCAGCCCCAATTTTTAGAGATCTTCATACATCTTTCAGATTTTAGCGTAAAATGTTCAGTATATGCTAAGTAATGGTCCAGAAAATTTTCAAAAAGATTGAACTAAAACGTTCAAAGATATCTTAACATTTGTTTTTTAAAAAATTTCCTACTAGAGACCCTTTCATTTCATTATTTTTTTGCTAATTTTAGGGGAATTTTATGGGTAAATATTCCCCAAAAATATTTCTTGTGTATTTTCAATCTTACACTTTAGTTGCATCATACCAAATGGTTCCCACTAAGTATATTTTATTTGCGGATTCAACCATTAGAAAACAAAATTGTATTGCTGTAAATCTATTGGATTTAGCCATGCATCCTGGTGCAAAAGGTTTGATTTAATCAGACATGCCAGGTCTCCTAATTTAATTGGGAGTCTCCCAATTTTTTTGAAGAAATTGCCCGTCTCGATTTAATATAAAGTGAGAAATCCCAATTTTTCTTGATATTCTGGTTTTTTTTTTTTTGATATATCGACTTTGTTTTTTCTGTAGAAAATTAAAAGAAAAGAGAGATAACCGATGAAACACCTTTTCACTTTAAACAAATAATATTTGGTCGCCTAAGTCAACTGAGCAATCTTGATACTTGCTGAAACGGTAGTGACGGTGCTTCAACCAATACCGTTCATCCAATGTTTAGGAAAATCTACGAAGTAGGCTGACAGGCAAATTAATTATGCATGCATTGCCAAGTGTGAAAAGTAAAGTTAAAAATCCGTGGAGGATATTTCTACGAAGCAATAAATTTGCATAATGTGAATGACCTATGCCCAGCACAATCCATACTGGTGTAGATCTAGATCTCAAACATGCACATGACTACCTAGATCGCCATCAGTGGGGCATTTTAACCCTTTTGTTTGTCTTGCTCTCGACACATCATAATTGCCAAAGTAAACAGAAGAAAAAATGTTTTTCTAGACGAAGCATAAGAATATCAACAAACATCAAAGAATTACATGAAATAGGAAGGGGATGAGTTTTCTCCATTTTACTTTTAGAAGTTCAGTGTCATCAAGTTTTAGCGATCATAGATCTAGAGTCAAGTCCAGACCTTGATCATTGTTTATATTATCTCAGGACCTTGATATTCATTGTCATCTCCTACCATCACAGTTTAATGCCAATCATGAAACGAAATAGACTTAGGCATACCGTTAACTTTTTTTTTTTTAATAAGGGCATGCCGGAAAAAAAAACCCAACAAAAAACGATTAAACTAGGTATACTTCAAAGAAATCCAGTGGCATCAGTAATCATATATGCTTTACCTGTGAGCATCTGCGATAACAAAGTAGAGTATGCTGTAATATATAATCTCACATACACGCACAAGAACAGAAGCGCGTGAGGCCTACGTGCACTATTTTCATGTTCATCGGCAATACAATGTATATCTCATCATAAGGGAATTTCCTTACCATAAATTACCTTGTTAAGTTGTCTGTAGGTTTTGGCGATCATAATGATTTGAAGAGTAAAATAAAAGGATTGCGACAGAATCCATCATCATCCACTGCCTTACCTGTTAACGTTGACGAGCATGATTTAAAGTAGATTTAGGCTTATCCTATAATTTTACAAAAGTTGTACTCGCAGTGAAGAAAACTGATCAGGAAGGAATTCATTGTTATCATCATCTGCGTTTCCTGTCAGTTTTGGTAGGCTAGCTCTATGAATTGACTCAAGCCAAAGTGATTTTTATAGGCCGAAACAATAGCAGTATATCTCGGTAGAATTATTCGTTTATTAATTTTACGTGTCAGTGTTGGCGAAAAGAAAAAGAAAAATGGCCAATGACAACATGATAGATTTTTAATAAAAACTGATCCCAAACAAATTAATCATTATAGCCTGCCTTGCCTGTAAGTGTTCGCGATCATTATTTGATGTAGATAACTATAATTAAAAAAAAAAAAAGATAACCAATTGCATTAGGCCTACCTAAAATCTCAAATTCATTTTCATCATAGCTTGCCTAACCTGTAACTATAGTTGATCAGGATTTAGAGTAGATCTCAAGAGATTATTTTGTTAATAATAAAAAAAAGTCTCTATTAATCCCAACTAGTACCCAATTTAAAGTTTTAATTTAATGATTTTTTATAACAACAAATACAAGGAGTATTGGAAAAAAAAAATCAATCATTTAAAATTTTAAAAATTTTACTGGGTTCATCAATCTATATTTTTACAGCCCCTTCGTTGAAGTGTAATGAGATCTAGGCTTCTATTTTTGTCCTTAACACTTAAAGGACCGGCTTTGCCACCCTAGAGTTTCCCCTCTCAGACCAGGGCTGCCACCCCCCCTGTTCAACCCCCAGGACCGGAGTTGCCTCCCCCATTTTCTCAAACTCTATATGCATGCCTTTAACACCAATAGTGATAAGCCTATGATGGAAATCCTTTGTTTGTATACCCATAAAAAGGCTACTAGAAATTCAAAATAAGTGTTTTCAAAGTTTTAATGTAAAAAAATAGGTCTAGATTGGAATAAAGTAGTGGACCAGCTGTTGCGAGAATACTCGTCACTGATCCTTTATGGCTAGGTACTTTTTTGCGAGTATACTTTTCGCTGGTCTTTTATGTTTGGTTTTCTTTCGCGGATATTTTTGTCTACGGTCCTTTAGGTGTTGAGGTATATTCCTTAACATGCTCCTGTTTTTTGCTTCAAAATCCTGTTTTTTGGGTGGGCTCACTCCTGTTTTCTAATATTTTTGCCTGGCAAGTCTGTTTAATCATTATGAATTGTTTTACTGTGACAAATCCATTAACTTTAAACATATAGATCTAAAACGGTGGATCTAGATCTTGTTTCTTTGCTTGGGCTTCATAAACATCTAGTGATAGTAGTAAAAAAGGAATAGACTATCTTATGACGTATATCTGAACCAAATATAACATGAGTGTCCAATTATAGTAACAATAAATGTACATACATGTAATCTGTAAGTATCTCATGCCTCTAGTGTATTGGCTAAGCAAGGTTTTGTGGGGGGAGACCTGATTTAACCCCTGTATTTATGACATAACACACTACAGAAAGATAAGTTGGCAGACATTCAATTATGCTGTAATGAATGGGCAGTTAGTGAGTATTATAAAATCATATTAGAGCCTCCATGCTCCTGCATTTTGTTTTTAGTGGTAAAGTGGTAAAAGAACTCACCCTGAAATCTTTAGGGATCTCTCTGTCATTATTT
This sequence comes from Plakobranchus ocellatus, assembly GCA_019648995.1. NCBI lineage: Eukaryota > Metazoa > Mollusca > Gastropoda > Plakobranchidae > Plakobranchus > Plakobranchus ocellatus. Next base: position 400,436 of record BLXT01007679.1, on the reverse strand, counting down.
GAGCACACCATTACCTCCTGGAACCAATTGGACTAAGTAGCCACACAATGTAATCAGCAAGCTGCTCTTTCTTTGATATATATATGTTATATATACACGTATGTATATAAGCTTTCTAATTTTGTCTTTAAAAAAAATGAATATATTTATGGCTGCCTTGTATAATATCTCTCTTTTGACACATAAAAGATGTCGCTTTATTAACACTATATTTTTCTTCCTCTTCAGAACAATTGGAGTTGTTTCAAAAGGGCATGATTCAAATAGTAAATGAAGACAGTGAAGTGATAGAAGATCCCAATGTGGTTGCAACAGTAGATGGAGAGGAAGGACCATTGAATGGTAAGCAAAGGTGGCTTGACAAATGTGCAACATAATTACGATAATTGGTCTAGTCCTCTCAAATATCTGCATTATTATATGACTTCATAATTATTTTTTTTTTCCACATCCTTTAAAAAAAAAACGTTTTTTTTTTTGTACAGTTTTGGCAGTTCAAGTTGTTATTATTTTTCCTCAATATATTATTTGAAAATTTTCTTTTCATATTTATTGATATAATTGCTAATTGACTGATACATTCACATATGGATAACTATTATAATTTTAACCATTCATGCATGTTCTTAAAGGTTTTTTATATATATATATATATATATATATATATTTGGGAGACAGTGAAAGGGAAAAGAAAAAGTGATTGTAGTTTCCTTTTTACATGTTTAAAAGATGTCATAAAACAAATTGGAGTTTTATTGGCCCCCCCCCCCCCCCCAAA
>BLXT01007679.1:170202-181339 GCA_019648995.1 Plakobranchus ocellatus | reverse complement strand
AGAGAGAGAGAGAGAGAGAGAGAGAGAGTATGTGCAAGGGGGTGTGACGAAAGTGGCTGCTGTGGATTGAGTCTAGATCAAGACCTGAAGCGGCTGATATTTTGATTCAGCCTTGTTTAGTTGTAGTATTCGGTCAAATTTTGAATCGACTTAGAGGTTGTCTTTATTTTACTTCAATAGTGTTATTTTTATTTTCGCTTTATTTACCTCTTTAGATCTAGGGTTCTGGAAGATGAGAACATTGTTACAGGAAATTGTAAGAATGTTACGTAGTGAGGAAATGAGCTTGTGACACTTGAAGCATCCGGATATGTTTAGGTATTAAGGAAAGGATATATGACTCATGAGGTCTTTTATCAGGCATTTTTTTTTTTACTAATCTTAATTACAAAAGACGGTAATTCTGTATTTTCCTGGCAAGAGTTTTTGTGTGGTATTGACCTAATGAGCTTGTGCATTGAATAACTTGTATATTCTAGAAGATGTGGGTGGTGGTAGATTGTTTAGAAGATCACTGATAAATAGACCGATGTTTTTGAATTTGTAGACCTACAGAGAGTTAACTTGCGGCTCTGAATTTGTTATTGATTTAAATGAATAAAATTTTCGTCAATTTTCTGCAAGACCTGGAACTATTTCTGTTCATTGGTCTATTTTAAAAAATCTTTATCACAGGCAGTGTTCAGCAGACCTATAACTGTATCCCACAAAGCCATTCATAGCAGAGGGGAAGGCGGGAGATGCAAACGACCCATACATACCAAAGAAAAAAATAGAATGAGTGGCTCTAAATATCACGCTAATATACACACGATGACACTATTATAGTAAAAGAAGTTATAGTAATAATATTAATTAACATTGCAAGTGATTAAAATGGCACCTATAATCTTAATGTTATTAAATCAAATTCACGTTGTGAGCCCTTACAAACAAATGAGACCTCTGTTTTTTCACAGATTCACACACAAACATACACACACATATTCACCCAAAAATGTTTCACCCCATGCCACTAATTTTCCTCCATCTTCACTTTATCTCTTTTCCCACCTCTCTTTTCTAGCTTCGTGTGTTCAAACTGGCCAAGTCTTGGCCCACACTCAACATGCTGATATCCATTGTAGCCCGAACCATGGGTGCCCTGGGAAACCTGATCATCGTCTTGGGTATTGTCATCTTCATATTCGCCGTCATGGGACAGCAGCTCTTCTCTCAGGATTACGTGGATTTCTACGGCGGCAACCAAACAGAGAAGTATTTTTTTTTCCAATCCAGATTTCAGTTTACAATCGGCACCGTTTTTACGTTGATTTATTAAAAATCGTCATTGTTGGAGGATTTTAATTTTTAATTCACGATTATATACTTCGAGGGGGGAGATGTTAAACTTCGACGTTTGAAATGAAATAAAGTGAGTCACACACTAACACTTAATCCAAGTGTTAGGAAACCAGAACTAGGGTCCTGATTGTTCTTGGTACACCGCTTTCTGAGGTGGTTTACCATTGCTTTCCTCGCCGTCTGGCTAAGTCTTAGAAGATCTAGTTACTTTTTTAGTGTTGGTAGGACACAGAGTAATGAAAATTTGACTTGGCACGGACTGAAATCCGAATCTCAAACCTCTCCCCTGTCCTACCAGATGAGCCAACGCTCCTCTTGACGCTAAGAAGAAGTTTAAAACAAAAGCGTTTGACAAAATTTTAATGAAGAATTGTTTTATCTGTCGATGAGCATAATTATTATAAGTGCGTGACTTGAAAAAGTGCATGACGGGCAAAGCAGTATCTAATGGTAATCTTTGTAAGCTATAGTAATAGACATTATGAAATTTAGCTCTCATTTAAATGTATTGCATATTTACTTTATGGACGAAATTATACCCAAGTAAACAATATATCTATAGAAATAATATTCATTATTGGCATGGTTTTGTATGAAATGGATAGTGCATGTTGAGATTGTTGAAAGAAATTTAGTGCGCCATCAAATGTGCCAGAAACTGCACGTTGTTTTAGAAGCATAAGACTATAGGCAAGGGATTCATGAATGTTTGTGAGCTATAAGAAAAAGATAAAAGGTTCTTGTATAATACGATTATGTATATCTGTTTTTCAATACAGAATAAACTGGAGAAGAATCAAGAGCGATTTACGTGGACTATTTATATTCCTGTTTGTTTTTTTTATATATCTGAAGTAATTGTTTAAATGTCTTATTTAAAGTAACGTTTCAATGGTTAAAGAAATGTCCACCCCCCCCCCCCCCCCCAAAAAAAAAAAAAAAAAAAGAAACAACACACACACACACACCCTCTCTGCAATTGGTTTTGCAAACAGAAAGAAATCTATGTAAGTATAGACAATCAGACATTTTCTGATGAATTCTCCTTTCCTAAAGACATCACTATAAATATAGTCCTTTTCTGTTCAATTTACCCACTTACAGTAGTACGGAATCGGAGAACATGGAGAACATGCCCAGGTGGAACTTCAACGATTTTATGCACTCCTTTATGATTGTATTCCGTGTGTTGTGTGGCGAATGGATAGAATCAATGTGGGGATGCTACCGCGCTTCGGGCTGGCCCTGTGTGCCCTTCTTCTTGCTCACCTACATCATCGGTAATATGGTGGTAAGTTGAAGAGAAGATCTTAAAAATCTATACAAATGCTATACAAATAATTTTCAAAAACTCTTCAACAGTGTCGCAGATGTAAAGATATCCTCGCCCTCTTGATCAATTTATCCATAGACTAATTTAAAAAAAAAAAAAAAAACATTTTGTAGCTTCAGCATTGGCAGTAATCAAAAACGTTCATATTTTTTAATTTGATAAAGAAAATTGCACGATTTTAGAAATCTAAATTGCGACATTTGTTATCTAAAAAATATGCACTCCGCTTTTGAGGTTAAGCATCAGTCCGCGCTATTTTTCATGTTTTTCACTTTGTCCACTATCCCCTCTCTCTGCTATAAGTTATCGTCTTTTAGTAACTTTTGGATATAACACTGGATTAAAAAGAAAGTGAACTAAATACAGTAAATATAGAAGCACTGATGGGTGAGACAGCGCTGAAAGTCGATGAACAAGAAGGGCGAAACCATGTTTCCTGAAGCAATCAAGTTATTAGTAAGCACTTGTCATACCAGACCTTCTGAGAAAAGAAAGTGCTAAGAAGTCTGGAAAGAGAAAGAATAAGATGTTTTAATATAGAGTGCAGCGAGAAAATGCTTCAATAATTTGATCTTCTATTGTAAATAAATATCAATAACATGATCTTAGATGCTGGGTTAAAAATTATATTTTTAAGGTATAGATTTAGAAAAAAAAATGTAATTAGTACATATAGTTTCAAACATAGAATTTTGGGGAAGTAAAGATGGCTTCTACAGGTAGAAGGACTTAAGCAGTATTACATTAAATGTAAATCAACTTTAAAAGTGATATTCAATCTTTAACTTTTAAATGCATTGCAGATTTAAATTCATTAATACAAATAATATATTTCTTACAAAGTAAAAGTATATTGGGAAATAAACCTTCTGTTGACAAGGATGACTTAATTCAGTATGCGTTATTAAAAAAAAAAGCCCAAAAAAAACAAAGCAGTAATTGTTTCATGAACATAATATTATATTTTTCAAACTTTAGTGACACTTGGGCTATAAGTTCTCTTTAGTCCAATTTATTATCATATTTTCTATAAACGTCATTATTTTCAGTGTGTCACCAAATCCTGAAAATCCCCAACATAATACATGTGTCATTTATAGGCCTTTTGGATATATACAATCGTCTCGCTGACTGCAAAATCAAGATTTTTAATTGTTTTTGTTTTCAACATAATATGCATTTCACCATACCAATGTATAAACCATAGCCCCCACCCAATTGTATAGTCCGACTTTATCATCGGAGACCATAATTCCCTGCTTTTATCAGAAAATATATAATTTAGTTGAGTCTGAACTGACCTATTATTGTTATTATTATTATTATTATTATTATTATTATTATTATTATTATTATTATTATTATTATTATTATTATTATTATTACTATTACTATTATTATCATTTTTATTTTATTTTGATATTCATTACAGTTATTATTCATTATTAATGAAAAAAAAAAAGATTTCAGGTAGAATAACTTTTATGGAAAAAAAACACGTTTGAATGAATACTCTTTATTTTAATATCTTTGTTGGTTATTTATGCACATAACTCCAGGTACTGAATCTCTTCCTGGCTCTGTTGCTCAGCTCCTTTGGAAGTGAAAGTTTGTCCCGATCAGAGTCGGACGATGAGCCCAACAAAATCGCCGAAGCCATTGATAGGTTCAAGTAAGTTCTCATGCACTGAAAATAGTCATGATGCGTGTCAAAGCCTTACTCTATCTGCATATCTATATTCAAGTATTCCATAGAATGGAACTTCAGTACATTAAATTATATAAACATTAGTGCTAAAACTAAACTAGATCTAGGTATATTTTTCAATGTTACAGCTATCTAGTCTGGAATAAAAGCACTAGACTATCATCCAAATGGGGACTAAGCCTGTTTATGTCTTAAAAATAATGACCTTCAAATTATTTTACCTCTCTTTAATGAAGATTAATAATTAAGTAATTTGGATTTGTTTGTTTTTTTATACTAACTACTTTTTAAAAGTACATTTCGTCCAATGTTTTTTTTTTTTGTTAACACCAAAAAATAATTGAAATAATAAGAAAACAATCTTAGAATTTAGGGAGTTGAAATGTGACAGATATTCATTTTTTGTATGATTTGTAGCGCCATTTTGAATTGCCTTGTTGCCTTGCAACTTCACTGCCGTTCATCACCTTTTGGCGAATGAGACGTTACTGCATTTTTCTGTCTAAACACTAGCTCAGTTTGCCAGTGATTTAGCTTATCTTTTCAAAAAAAACTTTGTAACAAAATCGGAACTTATTGTGATTCATCTTGAGATACCCTAGGGTAGATTTAAAAACATGCATTAGAACGCAGGACCAGGTTTTTTTTTCATTGCTTAATTTTATGAGCTGCAACAGTATTATCGAAAATGTAATAAGTTGGCCTATCAAACAACAGTAGATTTAAACTCAAACCTTTAATGATAATCTGATCATACATTATGGACAAACTTTATAGTGAATAAGCAATCATAATTGACAAATTAATCCGTGCAATTATAAACCTAAATTTGTAAAGTATCTACTCTGAGTCTTTTATATAGATCTAATAGTAACACCCCAGTAGCCTTGATCGGGCTGCAATTAGTAGTGCGTCACTATTCAAGTTCGGAAAAAAAAAACCAAATAAAAATAAAATTTGCAACAAGGCAATTGATACAATGAATGTTTTTCGTGAGAAAAATACTTAGAAACGTTAATAATAAAGATAACACTTTCTTCATAATCATCTTCTCTGCCTTAATTTATCAATTTTATGTGTTAGCGATCGTTCACCATGTATCTCTTATCGCGTCGTGTTTTATTGTATGCTAGACGACACAGAGAGGGTACAAAACAAAGGCACTGACCAAGAGAGATATCGAAAGAGAAAGAGAGAGAGAGAGAGAGAGAGAGAGAGGGGGGGGGGNNGGGAGAGGAGAGGAAAGAGATAGATCAAGCTCTACTTAAGTATTTCAAATTCCTACTTTAAGTCATCGTGGGGACATAATGGCTATTTTGATCCATCTAGTATTCTTCTTTCATCCAATTCATATCATATACCAGGCGGTTCGGAAACTGGGTCAAGGTGAAAACTATCGTCTGCATCAAGGTCAAGCTGCAGCGTCAGAAGAACTGGCGACCGCCCACTGCTCCAGTGGAGCCTGCCAATGCCGAGGTGAACGGGAAAGAAAACAACCTGGGGGATGGCACTGTCATTCATATGGAAAAGACACCAGACGATCATCCAGATGGAGCCATGGTTAGATTTGAATCAATGGTTATTATTACATTGTTATAGCAGCTTTCAGGTGAATCTGTTTTAACTGTCTGTGCAAATTGAAATTCACAGAAGTAAATATCTCATGAAAATGTTTTGCGTTTTTTTTTTTTAATCACCGAATGCCACAATCAGTTTACACACATGCACACATATAAACATAAGATCATCATTGTTTTTGCTTTGAATTTGAAAATTGTATTAAATGAAACCTAACACATTTCCGCCCCAGCTCTCTCGCTCTGGAAGTGTATATTCCTCAACCAAGAAGAGCGTCCGCTCCCGGGCTGGCAGCCAGTTCAGTGGCGCAGAAAGTGCTGGGGGATCCTCGAGTCATTGTTCGAGCTGCTCTTCCCTCTCAGAGTCGGCACAGACCAAGAAGATTGACCTGGAGCGAGATCATGAAATTAATGAGGTGGAAATTGTCTACGTAAAGGTGAATGCGTCAACTGAGGCTGGCTTACTTTTTTATAATTGTCATGATCCACTGTGTCCTTAACCATTTAGTTCATGTATCATTTAGGGTTAAATTATTTCATTCTTACAGCACGAGGAAAGTGGCAATCAGGCTCAAAGCTCATCCATAAGCAGGACTCAGTTGGTGATTTTCAGACTGAGGTAGTTTTTTTTGGCTTCAGTTGTACTTGAAACGCCATAGCATAAAGGCCTCCAAATTGAAATTGGAGTATAGGCAGCTGATAATCGGAGAACAGTCCTGGAGCAGATTAAAATTATAATAACCTCTAAGAACTGTCCTAGAGCGGACTGAAATTAAAACCTCTAAGAACAGTCCTGGAATAAAGTGAAATTAAAACGACGTTTAAAGAAGAGCCTGGGAGTGCACTGAAGAGAATAATCATTTACAAAAAATTTGCCCCTGAACTATACTATATTTTTAGTCCTAAGTGGACCTAAACTACGAATGTATGTGAATGCTATAATATAACGTTGTATGTGCCCACGAAATGGGGCTTGGTCCAAAAGATTACAACAGTCATTTGCCTCTAAACCTACGTTGTCTATATAGCTATCCCCCTACCGTGACAATAATCATAACATTTATGTAAATAGTAATTCATACCTTTTAATGAAAGGAAGAGTGGAAAATATAATTTTTTGACCAGCGAAGTTATCGCAGGAGATAGACAAAGAGAGAGAGAGAGACAATTTTGGATTCAAGAAGTGCATATCTGTTCAGACAAAAGATGAAGGTAATGTTGACAGCTGTGAATGATCAAGATGCGGAGTGATATGGAATCACCAACTCAAACAAGTGATGATTACTTCATTTGAACTATGTCGTTTTCGTTGTTAATTGAAAAAGTGCAGTTTTTTCCCTTGTTTGTGTTTGTTTCTTTTTTGACTCTTAAAACAAAGATAAAGATGCTATGAAAAATGAAGGTATCAAATGTATTGCCAGTTTCGTCTGTGATGAAAATAATTTTGGCACATCAGACCTCATTTATCGTAAGACGATTGAAGTGATCATCATGATTAAACTCTTATTTTGACACACGCATGCATGCTTAAAGGTGCTTTTAAAATGTAATCTAGATTTTTTTTCTTTACCCTTGTTGCATAATGATTTCCTTTTACTTTTACACTCGCTGCAACCTGTATCGTTTAGGAGCCTGATGACTGTTTCTGCTATACTTGCACGAAAAGATGTCCGTGGTGCAAAAAGATGGAAAAGACTGTCCCTGGTCGCATCTGGTGGGGGTTCCGATGTCTGATGTTCCGGCTAGCAGAGCACAAGTACTTTGATACTTTCATCATTGTCATGATTGTGGCCAGCAGCTGTGCACTGGTATGTAATTGGGGCACATAAGGGCAAATTTTACAGTGCACGAAGTAAGACCCTGCAAATGATGAATTATTTAAAATGATGATGATAGTGATGATGATGATGATGATAATACCAATGAAATGATAATAATAATAATAATAATAATAATAATAATAATAATAATAATAATAATAATAATAATAATGATGATGATGATGATGACGACGATGTCGATGACAATGACGACGACGACGACGACGACGATAGTTATGTTCTATAACATAAGGGAAGACGATGAAAGTGTTACTTCTACTTCTTCAACATGGACTGCAGTTGATGTTGCTTTTTCAAATTCTTAAATTAGCGAAAATACAAAATAACTTTAGACTTTTTTATACTGATAGAAGAACGTCTTCATTATACTGCGTCTGAAAATGTTCAATTTAGTACATTTATGCAAAATCTTAACAGTTCTTTCAAGTGTGTATTTTGTTCATTTTCAATCAAGGCTTTGGAAGATCGCTACCTACCCGATAAGCCCATCTTGAAAGAAGTGCTCGAGTACCTGGATAAATTCTTTACTATCGTCTTTATTCTTGAGATGATTATCAAATGGTTTGCCTTTGGTTTCAAGACTTACTTCACGGACGCTTGGTGCTGGCTAGACTTCTCTATTGTGATGGTTAGTTTAAACTATCTTTTTTTAGATTACTAAATTCTTTATATGCATTTTCCAAAAAATTGAGAGAAAAATGACTATGAGAAATTATGCTCGTTCTTGGCATAATATTTTTGCCAAATGTTTTATTTTATGCGGATGAGCAGCCTTTCCAAACTTTTGAAAAGAAAAATTAGACTTTTCAGGTTTATTCACATATTTAAATTTTATGTTTTTTACTTGTATAGATTTTGTTCATCTTAAGCACAAAATTTACATGCAAAATAGCCGTGTCAACATAATTAAAATTATATAATTTCATTTCAATAGTCTTCTTGAAATTGAAAAAAAAAATCTTTGATTTCATATGGGAATTTACTTAAATATCTTATTTTTTTGCAAAAGGCAAAAATAGAAGAAAAAAACCCAAAAACCAAAGTTCTTGTTTTATACATATAAGAGCTAAATGATCTCAAAGACTAAGCATTTTTTATGTCAAAAAGAAAACTCTTGATCCTCTTTCCCTTGCCAAATTAAAGCAAGTTTATACCCGTTGGCCTGAATCTACAGCGTGCAGTTTCACCGGGACTCTATTATAAATATCCAAACCATTTTCTCCAAACGCTGTCGTCATATGAGGCCACTTAACTCTCACAATGGAATTAATTCAATGTTTTCTTTTTTTCTCTTTTTCTCCTTACTGCAAAGATAGCTTTCATTTCCGTATCTTTTCCACGACTACTCTTTTCGTCTATAACGTCTGAACTGATTGGTCCTATAACCCATTTACACTTCAATAGATAGCAGACCACTGAGAGCTTTCGAAATGTAGTTAAGAGGCGTGTGTGCCATGTTAGTCCACAAAACTACAGAGTATTCGGCTTCTTTCATCATTTTAGAAATTATCAAGGTCATCATTATAATAAGCTCTTCATTAATATTTTACTTTGTTCTTAAAAAGCTATCCATTGTGATGTTGATGGCTGATCTTATGGGTCCAAAAGACTCAGACTCTGGAATGGGAGCCATGAAATCTATGAGGACACTACGTGCTCTACGACCCCTTCGGGCAGTCAGTCGATGGGAGGGCATGCGGGTGAGAATTTTCACTACAAAATAAAAAATAAAACCAGTTTCTAGAGCAATTTTTTATTCTATTGATTCCTTAATTTTTAATTTTTTTTTCATCAAAATCATCATCTCATCATCACCATGTATCATCATCATCATGATCATCATCATCATCATCATCATCATCATCATCGTCATCGTCATCATCATCATCATCATCATCATCATCATCATCATCATCATCATCATCATCATCATCATCATCATCATTGTGATCATCACCATCACCATCACCATCATCATCATCATCATCATCATCATCATCATCATCATCATCATCATCATCATCATCATAATCATCATCATCATCATCATCATCATCATCATAATCATTCTAGTGATAAGTTAGTGTTTTCTTACTAGATCATTTGGAATCGTTTCAAGCCTCAGCATGTTGCCTGCTTCTTTATCTCCGACCTCCAGGTTGTGGTGAATGCCCTGTTTAAAGCAATCCCATCAATCTGCAATGTGTTGCTAGTGTGTCTAGTATTCTGGCTCATCTTTGGTATTATGGGCGTGCAGCTTTTTAAGGGGAAATTCCATGCTTGTTACAACCAAGACAACAAGTGTGACCCAGATGAGGTCAGTACAATGGATAAAAAAAATCTTAAATGCCAACTGACTTGATAATTTAAGCACATTGACTCGCTTTCTGTCTATTTTCAAAATGGCACTGTAGAAAAGAAGAGTTTCATGTGAAATAGTATCGAAAGAACAAAAAAAAAAAGAGAGAGAGAAAATGAAACCTAAAAAGCAAAGTTTATGTTCCTACAATTGATATTTTTGTAGCAGTAGGTTTTGCAATAATGGTTGTGTGAAAGGTTATTTTTTGTTTGCTTTTTTAATTGAACGAAATCAAAAGAATTTCCAGAAAAACCAAAAACCGTATATTTTTTGTCACAGTTTTTCTTTCCACATGAGTAACCAAAAGCTCTGAAAGAAAAGTTTCTATCAAATATTTATCTAAATGATATTGACATATTTACATCATATATAATGATGTAACTTTGAAGCTTTTTATCTTCTTTTTAGGTACCCGACAAAGAAACGTGTGATAATATGAATTATAACTGGACAAATGCAAAGATCAACTTCGACAATGTACTTGCAGCATATCTTGCCTTGTTCCAAATTGTACGTATCATTCTTCATATTGGATACATCATTTCCCATGCAGTGAAACAAAAGCCTAACCATTTAAGTTCGAGCAAGCTAAATTTAATATCTCATTTAATTACAGCTACATGTATAGCCTGCAAAATAATATTTTTCAAGTCTTATGTAAGGCATTTCCTCTTTTTTTAATGCTTTATTCAAAGCTGCTCTCTAGCCGTCGATCTCTTATCTCCTTTGGATCTCTCTCTCTCTTACTCTCTCTCTCTCTCTCTCTCTCTCTCTCCATCTCTGTCTCTCTTTTTTCTATGAGATAATTCTTATTCAGGCTTGATCGTGAATGTCTTCATGATTTATAAACTTGTGTAAGTCCATAACCTCTCAGCTCTTACGCTTCTTTTTCATGGGTCTCATCTTCCTTTAACCTATCCATCTGTGTCTTTCTCGCTTGTTTCTTAATCTCTCTCTTTCTCTCTCTCTCTCTCT
>BLXT01007679.1:131561-145120 GCA_019648995.1 Plakobranchus ocellatus | reverse complement strand
ACTTTTATTGAAAGTCTTAAGTCAAGGGCAATAGGCAAGGGTAATAACAATTTTATGAGGTTAACTGAGAATAGGTATGAGTGGAGGAACATGATCGCCAATCCAGACAAGGTACCTGATGATGATGATGACGATACCTGCGGACACACACATTTTCAGTTTATAGTCTGATCGTTGTTTTTCTTGTTGAGTGGAGGAACATGATCGCCAATGTCTGTTCCAGACAAGGTAGGTAAAGAAGAAGATATATATGCGTGTATATATATATATGTATTTATATATGTGTGATCGTACGTGCACGCTTAAATCTGGCGCACTTATGGGGCGTTTTTCCTACATTTGAATTTGTTGTAGAGCACACAATTTTTGTGGGATTTATAACAAAGTGCCCCACAATATGAACACCTCTACTACAAGCGTGTCTGATTATGGGGAACATGTTTGCTCACGACAGTGTCTGACAACATCAAAATAAAAAAAAAGATGTTTTATTAAAAATAAAAACCGTTCCCATATTTTTAAATAGATTTTACTTGTTTACAGTATTCAGGAGTATTGAGAATCCCTAGCCTGATGACAATTTATTTTTTTTTTTTTTGTTACCGGTACTGCGAATCTGGGATACATTAGAAAGAAGTTAATTTTATTTTTTTTTTTTTTATATCATAGCTTCATAATCCTCATCTATGTAAATTTTTACAATTTTTTAAAGATCCAAGTACAGAATATAGAGCTGCAATGCAATAGAATGGAACAGAGTGTATTTTATTTTTCTTTTTACGTGTAACATCGTAATAATTCCATTTCATTCTCATAAGACAGTCAGTTTTGTTAATTTCACATACCTTCTAAACTTTACAGAGGGTTCTCGATTCAATTTAGAAAAAAACAGTGATGCACTCAGAAAAGTTTTTTGCTTCCTTTGTTAGTATCAAGCAGTTATTGGTGGATGGAGAGGCTACCGATAGGGTCTCCTTCTTTCAATTATATGAATATGAACTATCTTCTCACTTACCGGTTTTGCAGAAAGCACTCTAAAGCATTCAATAAATAAACAGTAAAATTAGTGCATTTCATGATTTTGGAAGGAATTAATTTTCACAATTTTGAACTGGACTATTACTGAAAATTTTTTTTTTACACCATTTTACATGTCATTCGATGCATGAATGTGAGCCATACGGGAAAAAAAGTGATTTTCTTACAAAGAAGGCAGATTTGGGTTGGTTTTTGTACATATTATATGTAGCCTGTCCACAACAAGGTGATCTCAGGTTTTCAGATCCTCCGTAAAGATAGGGTGCTGGTGATGGAGTTCGAACCCGCGAAGGTCCCTGCAGATCTCAAGCGGATTTGCTATCAACTGTGCCACCAACGCTCCCACATAAAAAGCAGAATGTGTCCAAGTTTTAAAAATAAATTATAAATGCCCTAGTATAACCACCGACTTTGGACTTAAATCGTAAAACCAGGCAAAATAATAAAGTGAACAAAAACCATTAACTTAATCGAAATTTTATAATATAAAAATTACATGTTCTGATCGGATTAGAAACATTTTGCAAACAGCTATGACAACCTTAACTTGAAGATTTATTTAATGTTTGAGAGAAATTCAAGAAGCTGGATCAGGCCATTGGGATGTATTTACATTTATTTCCACTACAGCCTAGAAGCTGGCATGTATGCTTACATTTTGAGGCATCGTGCCAACAACAATAGCAAACTTGTTTGATTCAATTTGCCTTGTTTTATGTTTAATTTCGGGATTCAGCGATCAGATTATGTTCATTCATATTCAAAGGTTTTCCTTAACCTTCTGCAAAAAAAATGCAAGGCATCACCAAGTTTTTTTTAATGTTGTGCATTATACATGTCCAGATTGTCCTTCATTCTTCGGGATTTTAATCAATCTCTTTTTAATGTCAGATCTGCCATGCTTAATTTTGGTTTCCTTTACTTTAGCTCTGAACCATATAAGAAAGAAAGGTTTAAATCATTCATGTCACTTATGAAAGAAAGTTCAAAGCACAATGTCTCGGGGACCTGAAAACTGTGTGTGTGAATGCATTTCTAATTGATAAACATGGAGAAACCAGACTTGAATTTTTTTTTCCCCTTTGTTCTTTGAACATGTAATTAATTCCAAGAAAATATTTTTCCAAGACGATATATCTGACCCAGAACATTCAACTTTATTTCCCATCAAAGTACATGATTGGCTACTCAAGGGAACCAAAACTTAAAAAAAAAAAAAAAGATATTTTTCAATTCTTTCAATACCAAAGGTCCATAACTCCATGGTTATAGAAACTTTGGTGAAAACCTTTTCCTTCTTTTTGTGTCTCAAAATATGCCCTTATATTATAGAAAATCATTTGTGAAAGAAAATCCCAAGCAATAGTATTATCTCAGGGAACAGCAAACATTGAGGATATGCATTTTTATGAATTTTGAGAAATCAGCCTTTGTTGAGATTTATTTTTTCTCTTTGCAACTTGTAATTAATTACCAAAAAAATTTTATCCACAACACTAACATTAGCCCTACAGTATCCAGCTGATTCTTTTCCTTATATACTTTGACTTTAAGTAGGTACCCAAAACAAAAATTTGATTTACATTATAAAAAATCATATCAATAAAATAACCTCTGAAATGGATAGATTTTTTATTCTAAGAATTTTTGTACCAAATTCATAGTTGTAAGTCAATATATTTACGGATTTTATTAATTTTTTAAAGAATAAATTTTGTGCGATTCTTGGCAATGTTACACTATAGCATGTTTATACCCCCATAACTTTCCCAAATACAGGGCCACAGCCTTTTAATTTTCTGAGCATCTTCTCATGTACATATATATATTTGATGCCTATTTTTTTTAAGATTATCAGACACTCACTCAGTCTTAAGATATTTATTTTCTGAAATGTATATGGCTTTCCGTGCAAATTTGCACATTTTGCCAAGGGAGGTAAAAAATCTCATTTTTTTTTTAAATTCAAAATTCAAGAAAAAAAAAAAAAACAACTAATGGACAGAAAGAAACAAAATTGGTATGAAATTAATATTTAAAGATTGCTTAAATGTCTTTGTCAGCATATAAATTGAAACAATGATTAATTTATGGGGAAAGAATGAAAGCTGTGGAAATTTAAAACAAAAATCGAAATCATGAATTTCAAGCCAAGTGTAATGTAGTTGTAAGTAATTCAAATAATTCCCCAGATTGTCTAACTGGAAACAAAATCTTAATCTATAAGAGGATTATAATTTTCATTTCACATATTGACCAAATCATGAAGTAGAGCAAGGAAATTCCGTCATACTTTTGTTACAAAGTGTTAAAAAAAGTTAGCCCTTGAAAACACTGTTAAGAGAAAAACATGGTACAGATTCCATGCATGCTTTATTTTGTTGTTAAGATTCTTGCTGTAGTGTTTGCTTCTTTCATTTTATTCTTCTAGTTTTATTGCATGCTTCTATCGGTTAACTTTTTTGAAGTTCTAAAAATGTATTTGTGCGTGTATAGGGGGGGCAGGGCGCTGGCGGTGGAAGGGCAGTTAAAGAAAAAGGCAAAAAATATAAGGGTGTACTTGAGCTTTTACTATTTTGCGAATATGACAGGTTAAGAGAATTTAGAGAGGAAAAAATAAAATTAGAGAGGAATTTTTATTATTCTTCACTGGGACCAAGCTAATTAAAATACATAACATAAAATAAAAAGCCCTGTAAATAAATGCATCGATTCCCTTACATTTTTCTATATTACTAATAATATAAATATTATTACAAATTTCATTTCATTTTCAGCCGCCACAAAAAAAAAAAAAAAAAAGAATTGAATAAAACAAAATTATTTATATGATGAAGTGTAGCGGTGAAAAATGAGTGCCAAAAAAAAATAGCATGGAGAGGCCTATTTATCTATTTTAATGTTAATTTGACATTGCACTTTCTAGATCTACAATTATGGTTAGGCCAGGCGAGAGAATGCTTACAATTACAACTAGGACTACTGAAAGTGACACTCAAGGGTGATCAGTTTCAATCATAATAAATTCTCTTACTAGAAACTAATTTTTAGCAGCATAGTCAACATTTCCACGATTAACTACAGTAAAGTTCAGCTACAAAACAATGAACCAACGTTATTATAAAATCTTCTAAGTAACTATTTCTTTTATAAATTTTTATCCCATTATCCTTGTTTACATAAAGCCACCATTCACCTCAAGAGACCAAGACAAACTGCTAGAAAGACCCGGTCGTTCAACAAAGTCATGTGACCAATTTTTAAAGCAAAAATAAAGCCCCCAAAACATTTATTTGCGCGCAAATAAAAAATTCTCAACAAAGATTAGCTTTTCAGCTTTCGTTTGAACTATTCTTTGTCTCCCTAGTCCCTAGAGCACACAATTAGAAAATTGACTGTTCAAGTGATTTCCCTCTCTGCATTGGGTCTTTCGATCTCGGGATTAGATCTGTGTCTCACCCAACATTGCTACCGCGATACACATCCGTCAATTAAGACACCATTCATATACATGTAATAATTTCTGCTTTCTCGTAACATCCTAGGTTATAAAAACATAGCATTTCTTATCCATTCTTGCAAGTCAAAAATACCGATCCTTAAACAACTGCTTAGAGCCTAGCAGTCCATTCTGACCAGGCTTAGGCCTAGCCTACCGAACCCAACGGGACTTCACAAAAATAGACATATTGATAGAGGTGTCAATGTAATTGCAAATGCAGTCGATGCCATTTGACAGATAAGTTTTGAACTTTGAGATGATTTAGAAAAATAGATGGGCTTTCTTATTATATAGCTATAATTATGTGGGTTTTTTTTAAACAAAATCCTCCTATCTTCACGAAAAATAGAAAAGAGAATTTTAATACTTAATACCCTAATGGCCCAAATGAAAGTTAAACCAAAATAAAGCTTCATTTCTTGAGCTTTCAACTCAGCAAAAAGTGGGTCATCACAAAGCATGGCGTAAATAGCACACAAACTTAAAGAGAGGGGGGTCACCCTCACATGCTCCCGGCTGCTGTAAACCATGTTACAGGGGTTGATTTTAAAAAATTAAAAAAAAAAAAAAAACAATAATAATCAACAGATTGAAATAAAACAATAACCTACATGAGCAGGAAGAACAGATCTTTCTTTTCATGTGCAGTTTATAAACGTTGAGGACAAAACAAAAACGCATCCACAAGTTCAAAGTTAAAATTTTTCAAGGAAAAGGTAGGCCTCAGCGCAGCTGATGGCCGGTTTGGGTACCTACTCTAAGTGAAACCACTGAGGCTATGTACTATAATAAATCATTTGTATTATAAAGGAGAATGAAGCAGTTAATGAGGTGGGGATCTTATAATTGATGTTAAACTAAAAACCCCTAACTACAAGAATAAAAGAAGTAATTTCCAATGGGTCCTCGTTAAAGGGTAAATTTTAAGTAATTTCCTTATACACTTTTTGCAATGTTAATTTAAACTTCTTTAAATTTGATCAATGGATAGCCATTAACACATGAATTGGTACAAGTAGTAGCCTCTCAATTACTGTGAACTGCGACAACAAACAAAGGGAGAAAACACCAGCTCCACTGCACTGAACATCTTCAATAACATTTATTGAAATTAAAAAGAAGGAAGCACCTTAAGAAAGAGTTGTACCATGTTCCAATTTCTTTTTATTTTTCGAAACAAAAGGAAGATTTGCACAAATAAAGGGTAAACATTTTCGATATTTGTAAACAATCTCCACAAATTTATAAAGCTTACGTTATCCATAGTGTTTGTTCCCATTCTTAAAAATTCTTCAACATATTTCTTACAAAAAAATACTTTTACATCTTAGCACACTTACAAATTGAACATTTGAGTTTATTCAAAAGAAATTGAAGCTTTAACATCCTTTGCTACTCTTAAATCTTCTTGCTCCTATGACACCGATGATACTTGTGATGCCAATGTTGAACATAGAAACTTTATTCCTAAAAACAAGATGTTGAAATAGATGTTTGGGGAAAGAATCACCATAAATACAAAACACCTCTGATGTTTTTATAAATACATGTACATATAATAGCCATTGAGTAAGCAAAGATAAACAAAGCAATAACAAAAATAATTTCAGTTTATCTGCAGTTGTGCTGTGGAAGTTGCATTCTTTCCCTCCTTCGTTGATGCATGCGCTCAAAGAATTCCCTTACATCTGACTCTTTAACAACCTAGAGTTATACAAAGATGAAAATGATCAAATTTCAAGTACAATTCTCGAATGTGTTCATAAAATCTTCTTAATTTACCTTTATTTAATGTGACTAGCTACTGAATTAAATAGATATTTTAACTCCTACTTTTCTGAGAAAGATTTCAACTGTTTCTCTCAATTTACAAACATTTTAATGAAAAGCTCTGGTATGGCATACTAAAGAAAATAAATTACAACAACGATGGACTTAGAAAGTTGCCATTGGTTCTTATTTCTTTTTTCTTTAACAAATAATGTTTTCTCAGCTTTATAATGCAAAACAACAAAAGTTAAAAAAAAAAAATTTAAAAAAATCTGTGGTGGATTAAAGGATTACAGACCTGCCAACCCCAAATTGTGCTCACAGGAATATGCACCACTACTCACAGGAATTTAGAAAGTCTTACAGGAATATGCCAGTATTGTTAAATGTGCATGGATAAACCATTTTACACCTTAATTACATACCATAAACATTCCATAACATTAACGTATAATATCAGAGGCTAATTAATGAATTTTCGGCTTTAAAAAATGCAAGAAAGTATCTCCCTACTTGCTGCCATAAGTCCAATAATATCACCATTTATTAAGCCTTAAAGACCTGCAGACTTAGGGTCTCGACATAAATCTTTTTAAAGGAGCACTACAGTGTATAAAACTCAAAATCTATCTCACAAAATAAAAGGTCGCATGAAAAAAACCTATGTGAGACAAGTGTATGTGGACACAAGTGCGCGGCCCAAAATTATAACCCACTGTACATTAAATATAAAGAAAACTAGTCTAGATTGTGGTGGGATATAATTAATTGCAAATATGACTTAATGATATCAATATCAGATGAGAAAGGTATGAACTTTCAAAATCAGCATATCAAAATAAGAACATCACATTAAAGGCCTGAGGCATCATACTTCTATGTCAGGATTCCCATTACTATTCTATAAAATTCTTTCAAAGGCTACTTCAATATACTTGGACTTGATGTTCTCTTTATTCAATATTGCATTTTAAAAATTATTATTTCCTCAACAAGGCTAATTTTTCAAAGCTTTAATGAGGTAATAAACCTTGGCTTTGATCTTGCAAAGGTCTACGGTCTAGGTTAGATCTAATCTGCGCCTCGGTGAAGACTAAAAAATGTCTAAAAATATAACTAAACATTGAAACAGGGACCTATAGTGCAGTCTGACTGAATCAAATCTGAACATTGGCTTGCTTGATAAATGCAGCTTTCCATTTAGTGCAATATTAAACATTCTACCTCTTCTTATGATCCCTTCCTTTCCACTGTTTGGTGAAAACAATAAAAGTTTATGTATAGAACCAAAAAAGCATTGAATCTAAATCTATATATAATCCTATTCTAGACCTGGCATGTGTGCTCTTAAAATCATTCAAGTTTTAAACTCTTCAGTTACTTCATCATGAACATTTATTGACAACATATTGTTTGTGAGCACTGATTTTGCTATCTCAAAGTTTGGATAATCGCATCTGGTTTTTAAAACTGCGTTATTAATTTATATTTAAAGAAAAAAATGGAATTGTGCATGGGATATCACTCCTACCAACAATTTTCGCATGAAAGGCTTATGAGTCCTATAGGGGTAATACATTTCAGGCCTTATTTTATAGGACCTACTCAAAGTGGTCTAGAGAAAGTCCTTGGCCTGCTATCGCAAAACACACAACATACAACAAATTCTGCTACCGGTACAGTTACAAATTGTCAAGTTGTACTGCATGACAATAATCCTGAGTGAGGACTCTGTGAATTGTGAAGATCATGGGAATCTAGTTGTAATCAAGCAATAGATCTATGTAGTCAACCCTTCCCATATCCGGCCCCATGAAAAGGAGAGAAAGCCAACCAAGAAAGAAATAACAAGAAAAGCATTCTGAGAAGTGGTTTGATGGCGTCTGTATCACTACCATCAGATTACTGCAAGCCTAGAAGGACCACACTAAAATCTAAGACGGGGTCACTCTTTTCAAGTTACTTCATTGATGGTGTGCACCAGAGAGAGACTGGACAAAGAAAACATCAGAACATTGCCTAAGAAAAGAAAAATCCACATCGAAGCTAACAATTAAAGCTAGGGCTGCAACTCCCAAAAACCAAACTTTAATTTCTTTGATCTGTTGCTGGCATGGTGGGCTAGTTATCATTCTGTCTAAGCCTACTGCATCGTGCATAATGTTAAAAGTATGATTTCAGCTTGTATTATCACAGCTTATTTGTTTGTCTATCAGTGCAAATACAAGTGTTTCATGCTTCTAAGCTCTTGTTTGATTAATTTAAGATGAGACTAAGACATAAAAAGAGAAAAAAGATAGAAATTTAGATTGGATGATAGGGTGGCTAGCCTTCAGTGCATTAGATTTAGTTATCTCTTGGTGTGTCAATCTAATAGGATTTTTCAAAGTAGATCTAGAACAAAACATCTTGGCTATTATTTATAAGATAAATGTATTATGAAAAATGCGGTATTAAATTAGATTTTTGTAAATGTCAGGCAATTTGTATCATCCTCAGCCTCTTAAATGACTTTGATGAGAAACTGCTTAAAGCTAGGGCCGCAACTCCCAAAACCAAACTAATTTCTTTGATCTGTTGCCGGCATGGTAGGCTAGTTATCACTCTGTCTAAGCCTACTGCATCATGCATAATGTAGATTGGATGATAGGGTTGCTAGCCTTCAGTGCATTAGAATCTCTTGGTGTGCAGATCTAATAGGATTTTTCAAAGAAGAACTAGGACAAAACATCTTACGATTATTTATAAGATACATGTATAAGCTAATTGAAAATACCAGAAAAAGCACACAGTGAGATACTTTATTTGGCCTAAGACATTGGCTTTGAATACATCGAGTGCTTGGTTGCTTGTTTTCCTCCCAAAAGATATAAATTATTTGATTGAAATGGAGGATAGATCTGCTATTCCCAATGACATAGATCGAAGTCTGTTCATGTCATACCTCCAAATGATGCTGGTTCCGTCTAGTGCCCATCTCGAAGTGCCTCTTACATTTTTTTAAATTAAGATACTGATAAGAAAAATTATAACCAATTCTGTTGGTATGCTTGCCAAGAAACATACCTAGTGGCCCACTCACTTCATTCTGTCAACTACTTTTGTCCAAATTTTGCTATTTACATCTTAGAAGCATTCTAAGAAAATTCGATAATTTTTCCATGGCATAATTTTAAGATTTAGGTATTCTAATATAAGGGGGGAGCGGCAACCTACCAGGCAAATTTTTTCTTTACTTTTCTCTGTTACATTGCTGTTTACTTTTTGACATAACTTTCTTATTTTTTTAGATATATTTATGAAATAAACTGCGTCATGTTCAGAAAAAAGAAGATTTTGAATACAAAAGCTTTCAAACACGACACACTAAATGAATTTTCTTCAAAAAATGGATTTCTTAGATAATTTTTCAAAATCCAATTCTTTTTTTTCACATTTTTCACTAAAACTTTGCTATTTGTGGGTGGATTCAGACAAACTTGGTGAAATTGTTCAGAAAGATGTGTAAAACAATTTTTTCAATACGGTGAAAATATTTTAATTTTGAAAAAAAAAATAAATCGGGAAAGGTGTCAAAATTAGAAATTCCAAAACAGCATTGCTTATGACTTTGTTTTCTCAATACATGTGTGAAATATAAAAAAAATGCTCTCTAACCCTTTATAAAGGATGATCTCAAGATTATGTAAACCAAATTTGAAGGTAATCTGTCAGCAACTTTCAGAGTTTTAGTCATTCAAAACTAATAGTCCAAAATCCAAGATGGCAGCAGATGAAAATGTTTTTTTGACGACAGATTTCACATATCCATTACATAAGGATCGTTTGTATAAAGTTTCATGGTTCTATTACTAATACTTTAGAAATTGGATATGAGATGCCGCTTCCCCCCCCCCTTAAATGCCATGAAATTTGATTGCTTTTCTCACAGAAAGTATGAGTTATAAGGGTGTTGCTATAATCAAATTTTTTAATTTTATCAGTAATTTTCCTTTCACATAATACTAACAATGTAGGTCAACATATTTGGGGACCCTCATGTTGAACTAATTTTTTTAGGGTCGGGTGATTTGACCTGTATCCATTAGTTGGACTTAGTTTTAAATTTTTTTTCAACAAATCAAATGAGTTTTTTTGTGGGCTGTGTAGGAGTGAGGGGATATTCTAGGGTATACTTGGCATGTTCCCTTTACAGGTTTTTCAAAACAATATCTCTGGAGCTTTTGTTTGTTCTTTGCATTCAACTCTATGAGTATCTCCTCGTATTTAGATTCTTTTTTCTTTCTCTTAAATTTTTAATTAAAAAAAAAATATTTTGTTGAATTAAAAATTAAAGAGAAAACTCTTGAATAGACCTATATAAAGAGATGAAAAATATTCGTTTTTTTCCCCCCTTATCATTTTAAAATTTTAGATGCAGATAGAGTTAAGTAAGCTCATAAACATAATACTTGGAAGCTTAACTGGTAAAAGTATTTTTAAGCATTTGTTCGCTCAATTGGTAAGTTTTTTTCTATAAAAAATATATACATCACCATTTTTTGAAGGCTATGCATTTGTCATAATTAGAGTTTTAGAAATTTGCAAGTCAGATTGATATCCAGGAATTTCAACAAAGTTGGGGATTTCTGATTACAGAAGGAAACCGAAAAGGATTGGAGACCAAATATATTGAAAAGAAAATTGCCCCACCAATGCATAAAAAGATTCTTTTTAAATAAAAATTTGTCTGAACCAAAAGTAAAATGAAACTGATTACAAAATTACCTTTCCCTCTCGGGCAAATCCCTGTAGGAATTCATTCAGTTCACTTTTGAAATCCATTAAACCTATACCAAGAAAAAAAAAAGGAAACATTATGTGTCACATGAACATAAACTGACATCTTACAAAATGCCCTATTACTTAATTAAAGAATCGATACATACATTTTACAAAAAAATATTTAAATTGTAAAATTTAAAAATATGATGAACTTAGAAAGGGTAAGAAAACTGCTGTATTGCAGATAGTCATTTGATTGAAAATAAAAATTTTATATCAGAAGATTACTATGAAAAAAGCTTGCAAGAATGGATTTAACATAGCTACAATACAATAAAAAACCCAAAGAAACTGACCTTGAGCTACCTCAATCTGCTGAACTCGCCCCATTGATGCAAATGCTGCTGCATTAGCCTCATCATCAGCAACTGCATTTTTCTCAGTCTCACAAGCCTTTTCTTCATAAGCTTGCATTGTATCTTCATCATCAATAAGGTATTCAATGTTTCTGTCTTCATACATTTCCTGTTGAAAAAAACAATGAAAATACAGAAATGATGAAAGAGAAAAATATTAAAAGATGGCATTTTATGAGGCAAAAAAAAAAAAAAAAAAAATGAATGGGCCAAAAATAAATAAATAAAATACCAAATTGACCATTCAGTGACCTTTGAAAACAAACCATGTCTTTAGCCCTCAGTGCTTTCTAGTATTAACTGATAAAAAGCGTTATCGCCCGCCACCGCCCTTTATGGGTGTTGGCGGGAGCGCCCGCTATCGCCCATTGATACTTGACTATAGCATACACTTTTAAACTACAGAATAAGCCCCTTTATTTTCTTTACAGTGGCTGGGCCTTAATAGTTTGTTGCTTGAAGAGTTCTACTTTCGTTTTCCATTTACTGTTCTAAAATTGAATGAATGGTTACTGAGTAACGATTTTTCTCAAAATCACCTTCAACTTGCTCTCGCAACTGACAGACAGATCAACGAATAAAGAAGATGAAGATGAGGGTAGCCCTGTAGATAATGTTGGGTTGAAATTGATGATGAAAGTGATGTTAATTTTGATGTAGAGGAGGGAGAAGGTGATGGGCTACGTCTAGACTCTTCCGACGATGATGAATATGAATGTAGATCTAGATCTAGTCTTAGCCCCACTGCCGAGATAGTGTTGTTTATTTTTTTCAATATCCCATAATATCACTGATACTTAGTGTTATATATCATAAAAAGTGTATCCAATCTTCTATTTTTTGGTGTTTGAATTATGTTTGTACCTTCCTTGGTTTAAAATTTATGACAAATTTTGTAAAACGTGTACTTTTGTAAATTAGGATTGTGCCCCTTACACCCGCCATATGCCATTGTTAATTACGAGCTGGGCCAGCCCTCTATCAGTTAAGTAAAAAAAAGGGGAAAAAAAAACATTTTCCTAATTAAAGGGAAATACAAAAACCTGCATTTCTTTCAATATTTAACAATAAACCTATACTGCCCTTGCAAACTGAAGTGCTGTATCGTTAGTCTGAAGTCTATGACAGATACTGACCTTTGTTTGGCAAAGACAGTGTACAATATAAATCATGGTGCTAAAGTAACAAATTAGAGAACAGTTTTCACTCTCATTCTTCCAATTACTCCATGTATGTATTACAAGAAATTTAGAGAAAATAAAGCTAGATTAGAAAGTCACAAGCTTCATGTCATCTTCAGCTATATAATTCTAAAATAAAAAAATGTCTCAAAATTGTTTTTTTTCTTAAATGCTCATTTTACATTTTCAGCCGCATGCAAAAACTGTAAGTCATCAGCCATCCCCTACTGTTTCACTATATTCCATATAAGGATTGACATGTGAAATATTAACCCAACTGCTAACACCATCTGTTCTGCAGTAATTTTTCTCTTTGGATCTTCTTTACTTACATAGGCTTACAAATTCTGTTGATTTTTGTGAGATTTTTTCAACATAGTTCTGAGCTCATTTTGCAGATTAATACATTGTTTTGTGGACAAGAGCAAACATTCTGCAGGCTTTTCTTATAACTGTAAAATTGTAGGCAGGTCTGCATTCAATGAATGCTGATGTAAATTCTGAGTCATCTTGAATGCAAAACAGATTAGTTTAGAGATCTATATCTACATGACGATAATTCATTTACATTCTGCTTTCATTTATGAAAAGCGCTTGATAATTGATTTATCTAGCTTGAGATGGTCCAAGTACTGACTAAAACAAGTTTGTAGGTTCCTTTAAAGGCACTACAGCACCAAACCAATACGGTGTTGCACCTTGATAAAATTCAATCTTCGACGACATAAGCCACTAAGAGTACCAATTGAATGCATTAGTGGAAAAAAACAGAATAAATACAAATTGATTAACCTACAGCATCAGTATATACAGACTTGCCAGGCAAAAATATTGGAAAACAGGAGTGAGCCCACCCAAAAAACAGGATTTTGAAGCAAAAAACAGGAG
>BLXT01007679.1:113444-130780 GCA_019648995.1 Plakobranchus ocellatus | reverse complement strand
TTTCTTCATAAGCTTGCATTGTATCTTCATCATCAATAAGGTATTCAATGTTTCTGTCTTCATACATTTCCTGTTGAAAAAAACGAAAAAAATATTAAAAAATGGCATTTTATGAGGCAAAAAAAAAAAAATAATAAAAATGAATGGGACAAAAATAAATAAATAAAATGCCAAATTGACCATTCAGTGACCTTTGAAAACAAACCATGGCTTTTAAGCCCTCAGTGCTTTCTAGTATTAAGTAAAAAAAGAGGGAAAAAAACATTTTCCTAATTAAAGAGAAATACAAAAACCTGCATTTCTTTCAATATTTAACAATAAACCTATACTGCCCTTGCAAACTGAAGTGCTGTATCATTAGTCTGAAGTCTATGACAGATACTGACCTTTGTTCGGCAAAGACATTGTACAATATAAATCATGGTAACAAATTAGAGAACAGTTTTCACTCTCATTCTTCTAATTACTACTCCACGTATGTATTACAAGAAATTTAGAGAAAATAAAGCTAAATTAGAAAGTCACAGAGCTTCATGTTATCTTCAGCTATATAATTCTAAAATAAAAAAAATGTCTCAAATTTTTTTTTTTTCTTAAATGCTCATTTTACATTTTCAGCCGCATGCAAAAACTAAGTCATCAGCCATCCCCTACTGTTTCACTATATTCCATATAAGGATTGACATGTAAAATATTAACCCAACTGCTTACACCATCTGTTCTGCAGTAATTTTTCTCTTTGGATCTTCTTTACTTACATAGGCTTACAAATTCTATTGATTTTTGTGAGGTTTTTTCAACACAGTTCTGAGCTCATTTTGCAGATTATTCAATTGAATACATTGTTTTGTTGACAAGAGCAAACATTCTGCAGGCTTTTCTTATAACTGCAAAATTGTAGGCAGGTCTGCATTCAATGAATGCTGATGTAAATTCTGAGTCATCTTGTATGCAAAACAGATTAGTTTAGAGATCTATATCTACATGACGATAATTCATTTACATTCTGCTTTCATTTATGAAAAGCGCTTGATAATTGATTTATCTAGCTTGAGATGGTCCAAGTACTGACTAAAACAAGTTTGTAGGTTCCTTTAAAGGCACTACAGCACCAAACCAATACCTTGATAAAATTCAATCTTCGACGACATAAGCCATTAAGAGTACCAATTGAATGCATTAGTGGAAAAAAACAGAATAAATACAAATTGATTAACCTACTGCATCAGTATATATATGTAATGCTGTACTGACTAAAATAAGTTTGTAGGTTCTTTTAAAGGCACTGCAGTGCCAAACCAATGCGGTGTTGAAGCCTTGATAAAATTCAATCTTCAACGACATAAGCCACTAAGAGTACCAATTGAATGTGATAGTGGAAAAATACAGATTTAATACAAACTGATTTAGCTACAGCATCAGTATATATATAATACTGTAATATTTTCTTCTATCCCATCACAAAATCATACCTGCCTAGTTGGGATCATCCAATTTAGTAAACCAAGAGGAAAAAATTTGTAATTTAAACACAAAATTAGTGATAGCAAAAATGCACCCTAACTGATACTATTGAATTTCTTGTTTTCTTTTTACCCCATGAGCAGCGCATGTTAGCACTAATACTTCCCTCCACAGATGTGATATGTAAATCAAAATTAACAGTTATGATACACACTGTAGTCTTTACATTTAGTGGAAAGATCACTACTCTAAGTGATGCTCAGGGTACAAGCCCTCTTCAAATGTTCCAGCAACTCTGGTTCCTTCACTGAAGAAAACAAAGACTTGCTGTGCTTGAGCCACCAAAATTCGTAATGAATCAAGCATTTTCATATTTTCGTAATCTGATGCATTTTTAGTAATAATTACGAATTTTTCGTAATACTAGGAAGGTATGCAAATTATAAGATACCAGAATGTTTAAGGCTCACCATACACTCAGTGCATCTACACAATTTTGAACGCCAGCCCTCTGACCAGAAGGTTGCACAGTCTGGTTGATCCACAGTACGATTTTGCAATGATTTCAGCAAACACTCTGACCCTTTTGTTTTCAATTCATCGCCCTCTTCATCTTCATACTTTTTCATACTAATATCTTTCAGTTGAAATTCTTCATCTGCCTTCAGCTTTTTCACTGGTGGGCCCTTGTAAATAAAATGCAAATTTTTTTTAAGAGAGAGAAATATTCATTAGTGTTTGATACATAATTGATCATTTCATCAACAAACAAATACAAAAATACTTATGTTTAACATGAAAAAGTTAAGCAACTACCATATATGTGTATATATATATATATATATATATATAAGATTTGATTGAAAAAGCAATAACTTATTAAAAAAAAGGTTAGAAAAAAAGAGGGAAAAAATGAACAATTGATCAAAAACATGAAAAGACTGTAAAATGTGATGCCTTCAGTGAAAAACAGCACATAACACTGGCTCTATTTCGAGCTAAAGGCAAAATAGTGATGTCAGGTTGATATCTAGCGAAATTGAAATTATTGCTTAAAAAAATAAATTTTGAACTATAAATTTATCATGTCCCAAAAGGTTATTATGTAATTTTTTTGTCTAAAGGTATTTTAAAAAACTTTTTAGGTGACATGTAATACCTTTTTTTGTGAAAAAATGGATTTCCTGTGAATTATGTCTTTGTTCACTCTGAATCATCTACCCCCACAAATTTGCCAATTCAAATAAATTTATACTTATAAATCCCATGAAACTTTCTATCTTTTTTTTTTTAATTTCAAGCTGCAAAAGTTTTTCCTTACTCTGATAAATATTTTTTATGAATTTAAATTGAAAGCTAAGCTCTGTTTCTAAGGGCTTGTTTATCAGCAACATGTTGGCATTATCTGGGCATAGGTCTAGTTAAAAGGAAAAAAAAATTGACTGCCCTTTTAAACAAAACAAGACAGGCCATGATCTGCTAAATCAGTTTATAGTGAATCATTTTGTCTCTGAGGATGCCAGCTCACACGAGGACGAGGATGCTTATGATATGAATAACCACAATGATCCACAGGGCTACCCAGCTTATACATCCTTCAACGAAGTATAGATCTAGATCTGGACCTTGAGTATCATTATGTGGAGCAGGTCTAAATCTGGATCTAGACCATTTTCACCATGTATTTACAAAGTAGCTATGCTTAAGTTGTTTCAATCTTATGAAAATATATTTTGGTAATCCTCGACATTTAAAATTCTAGATCTAGATCTAGACCTAGGATTCAGTCCAGACTTTCATTACGTCTACTGACGATAGGAATCTCTGTATTTAGATATCTAATTCAATCCTATTTCTGATAGTACACATTTACCTAAAGCTAAATTTATTCAACTAGATCAAGAAACATTTGATGAATCATGATAACATCTTTATCAACAGGATTATGGAATCTCAACATGGTCTTTTTTCAGGCTCTGGACGTAGAGCTGATCAATATATCGCTAGCATAAGAGGGGAATGGGTTGGTTACCAGTTATAGTTAGTTGAAAAAGAAAGAGAAAGGGGAGGCTTATCTGAAATCTTTTTGTCTTATCTTGTTTGATCGATTGATTTATTCAAACTACCATCTCAAGGTCTCAATTCAGTCCCTTTCACAATGTGTATGCCCAGTCCTCAAGTAGGCCTTAGTAGACCATGAATTATTCTAAATGATTATTAAAACAATTGAGAAATACAAAGGAAGTGCTGCATATGTAGAACAGAAATAAATCCACATAATTTTAGAAAGTGAAGTATGCTATTTAAAGCATCTATGGAATAGTTTGATTATAACGATGAGAATATACATCTTTTCTCTATACATTCTTCCTTTCCCTAGCCAATTGTACAATTTGATCAAGTAATAAGTATAAATGCAGTTATTCTATACATTTATTAATGCACAGTGACTGAAAATGCATTCCGATACAACAGAACCAATTTTATTGCTTTATGAGCTAAAGAAAAAGAAAACTGTCTGGGAAAATAAAAGAAGAAACTTCAAATGCAATTTTTTCATTTCAATACTTCATGGTTTTCTGTCTTCAGTGCATTTTATAATATTTCAGCTTCTGAATAAGATATTTAAAAAATTCAAGAAAGCATGATGTTCAGAGAACATTGCAGACTTAGAAAACAAAAAAAAAAACCCCAAAACACCAGAATATCTTAAATTTTCACAAAAAAGTACATGAAACAAAATGTTATCGAATTTGTCACCATGTAAGATGCTGCACTAATTTTACCAGGTAATGATTGAATTCTTTTAATCACCAAAAAAGACTTGAATGCATACTTCTAGATCTTGCAGATTTGGAAGAAAAATTTATGTATTTGAAGACATGGCAAACTAATAAAAATTAATGATTTGCTTGAATCTAAAAGATAATCGTACAAAATTTACGAGAATAAATATGTCAATAATAATTTTTTTAAAATAAAAAGCTGAGCATTGATTGTAAAGGAAGTTGTCATGGTGATTTTCTATCTAATTTATTGACTTAGGAAATTGTTGAATTTGTATATAGAGCATAATTACAAGGAAACGCTAGGTTGCATTTTTCCTTTGTATCATAACAGGTGCAAAACTGGACTGTAAATTTTTACATCTATTTCAGTGACAACTGATATTCATGCAAAAGCATTATAATATACCGATATAGCAATAGAAAAAAAAACAGATGACAGTCATTGTTTCAAAACAGAATGATTAAACAAATAAAAAATTTTCAGTAATTCTTTTCCAAAAATTCTAGCCGAACAAGAATTTCTGTTAGAGACCCGCCGCAAAAAAATTTATCGGATGATGCAGAAAACAATTGTTTTGCAGAAAAACGCAGAACATCATGTAAACTTAAAAGTTTTGAAGCATTTTTCAAATAATTCCTCACTAGTTCTTCATTTAGCTATGTTAAAACTGGCACATCTGTTGTTACTATTAGATTAGAAGATTACATATTTTACGCTTGTAAACTTGATTAAAAAAAGACGGAACTTTCATCTAAAAAACTATAGGGTTATCTAAAAAACTTACTTTCTCAATGTGCCATTCAACAAGTTAAAACTAATGTTTCAGTGCTTCCAACAGGTAATCATGAAAACCGAGGATTTTCAAAATCATAGTGGGGAAGGGTACAGGGCAACGCCCTAGTGGCGGCGGAGGGGGTTAACATCCCCCTTGAGCTGAAGAAATTTTAAGAAAATCTGCTTTATGGAATCAGACTGCGGAAAGCTCAAAACTGAGGAAATCCATAGAAATGCTAAAGATTCGAAGCACTGATGAACTGAGGAAATCCACAGAAATGCGGGTGATTGGAAGCACTGATGTTTAGTAAACTCAAAAAAAAAGAATTAAAGTGATTCATAGGTACCTTCTAATTGTGAACAAGACTGCATTTTTACTTTTATAAGTCTTCTAATCCAAACCAATCTTGAATGATGATAATATAGTGACTGAAAGTTTTTTTTCCCCCTTTCCAAACAAACAAACAAAAAGTAAGCATTTTGTTATTACCTCGTCATTTCCCCGGCCTGCTGAAACTCCTTTCCTTTTCTCAACTTTGAGTATATCAGAGGTGGATGATTCACTTGAGTTATCTTCTTTGCAACAACTACCTGATGTAGGACAAGCTTTCATGCCCTGATTATCACTAGAATGCTCCAAGCTGCTGTTGTTTGAAACCTCATTTATGTCATGGTTTCCACTGGTGTTTGAAGAATGTGAATTGAAAGATGCTTCATCTATTTTGATATTTGTCTTGCCATCTGGAGAGTCTTCTGGTACCAAAGAAGTCACTTTAAGAGACAAAAGAAATCAAGCATCATTTCCTACTTTCTGTAGGAGTGACAAAACATACAAGTATCACACAGAGATGCTTTCATGATTGAGATGTTTTGCATTTAGGCTCCCCCACAATTTAACTTTGTTTTGATAGTGTCAAGTTGCAGGTTGCCTTAAAAAAATTAATTTTTCCATACTCCCTGCTACTAGAATACATCATATTCTTCAGTTAGACTGATGGAACATGTCATAATCCACTGTGTCCTTGACCATTTAGTAGCAATGCTTATCGAAGTTTTTTAAATTTTTTTTCATCAGAATCTTATAATTTTTGTGACAGGGTCATAGTACTTTTTATCCTAAGCATTGTGGTTTTTGAATTTGAAAAGTCATCCATAGTTTCAAAAGTTAGCGAATTTGAAACCTTAAAATTTGTGAATCGGCTAAAGAGAGATTTTTCTGGAAAAATGGTCCCCGAAAAATTGCGGAGTTTCTTGGTTATTTGTAGGAATATTGGGATGAACCTTGACACTTAGCAAGGAAAGAGCATGGGAAATATAATGGATTATATGGTAGAAGCGCAATGCAATCATGAATTTCTATTTTTACATATAGTTTCTATTGGTGTATAAATATTCAAATTCTAAATAAAATCTGTACACTAAGTGCAGGATAATATAAAAAGCCACTAAGAGTGGTGGTATTTTAAAGAGAAAAAAAAATTCATTCAATGTTCTGAATACTTTGTTTTCTTGAGCTACCATATGACAAGTTAAATCGTCTGAATTGAGTGGAATATAAAAGAGGGGTATGAAGGATTTTCTTTTTGAGCTACTGAAACAATTTTCTTGCAAGGAGGCATAGAAGATGGAATAATAGTAATAAAAAAAAAGCTTAATTCTGTATTTTTCTAGTTTCTCTCCTCTTAATCTAATAATCAACATTTTTAAGCCTCGCAACTTTTGATTTCAAAACTGTGGGGGTGATCATAATGGAATAGTCACTCCTAGTTATATGCATGTAATTGTAACCGCTGTAACTGATGGGATTAGTTTCAGTTTTGTGTCAACAAAAGAGTAATCTCTGGCTTTTAGGTCAGGGCCTTGGTGGTGTGGTTCGAATCTACAACAGACAGATCTAGGGGCAGGTGGCTATCCAATGCAATACAAACGCCGTCAAAACTGACAAAGCTTGATGAAATCTTCAAAAATTTATACAACTTGACTGTTAGTGATATTTTTAGCCTGTCCATAATTTCCACAAAGGTTGCTTCCAACTAAGAGCTAAAAATTCAGTAATTTCCTCATCATCTAGATAAAAAGAAAAGTTCTAGTAGAGCAGGACTATGAAGAGTGGCAGAGCAGGTTGCGAAGGGACCGATAGTCAGAGCAAATGTAGATCTATGAAGATTAAAAAAAAAACAACAAAAGGCTACAATGTAAAATGTAAGCTTCTTTCAAAAGTCCAATTCGACATAGATATTATAATGAGTATGTAACAAATAATTGAACAGTGTTCAGAGGCTGGATAGTAAACTCCAAAGGTCAAAAAAAAAAAAAAAATGAATGCACAGCAAATTTGCGTAATTTTGGTTGATCCCTTTGGGGTTCATAGGTCTACTAAATTAGAATTTATCAGGTGTCACTCCTTTATTTAGATGTAAATATTCTTTATAACAAACTATCATGCAAGACCTACATTCTTTGCAAATAATTCGATTGATGCTGATATCAAATAAATTTTGAAACATAAACTGAAGTCCCTGTTCCAGCCTATTATCCCCATCAAATCAATAAAGAAATATGGCTGTGGCTGGGAGAGGCTGTAACCGAGGACAACATTGCTAACATGCTATCACCTAAGTTCATTGTACTATTGACATGCAGTGACCAAGTCTTACTCAGCAACCAATCAAATTGCACTTTGCAGTCATGCACTGCCACTGTGCTGGCCACAGGAAGGCCAGCCAAGGCGATGAGATCAAGATTTTAGATAGGGTTTAGCACATATTTTCATTCTGTACGTAAAAAAAACATCACACAGCTTTTTGAAATTTTAGAGAATTAAAGTGGAAATATCAAATCTCTTGCATTGTCAAAGAACAGCGGGATCCTCTAGGTAATATACGAACCGCATGTATAATCATTGAAATTCCCTGTTTTTTTTTTTACCGGTATTTATAATGATAGAAACTTACACTGTTACACATGGTTAGATTGACGCCAAATTTCATTCAGATCCAACGAAAAACAGCTTGGTGACTTAAATTAGAACATGACCATGTTGGCCGTATTTCGTACCAAAAAAGAGGCCTGTTTCTGGCCCAGTTTTGCGTCTCGTGGCTGTCAACGACGAGTTTGTGTATCATTTAGAATTAAATCATTTTATATTTAGAGCACGAGATAGGGTTTTTACAGCTGTATATATAGCCAATTTTCAGGATTTTTAATAGATTTTTTAGAAAGAAATTCAGTTTCCATAAGGCAAAATAAACGTTTCCTCTTTACAAGTCTATTTTCGAAAATTTCAAGCTGTTAAGTTATTGCTAAAAATTGTTTGATATTAAAAACAAAACTTTCTTTCACCAGACTGTATCAAGCTTGACAAAAATTGCACTTGCTATCCTCTACTCCTTTAAAAATAGACTAAACAACTACGGTCTAGCTCCATGCCTTGGGACTGAAGTTAGATGAAAACATTGATACGTCTTTACTCTTGTGACTTAGATTTAAATAGTTGACTTGGCCCTAAAGAGATTAAAACTCATGTAATAGATTAGACGAAAGAAAAATAAATAAGTATCCGGTATAGATTTCTCTGTATCGAGGCTCTCAATGTCAACAAATGAATGCCAAAATTACTGTATTTTCCTTTAAAATGTAAAAATAGTTCCAAATAAATCAATAAAGTTTATGTACCTAGCTCTTGTTTAAACAATACAAAAACAAAAAATAAAAATAAAAAGATTTCTAAGGTTTCAAAACAAATTAAATTAGGACGTTGGGGTTGCAGGAAGCAATGACTGCTTTGCATGAAATCACTTTAATTGATTTAGATCTAGCTTTAGATCCACATTTCTTGTCTTAACAGCATAAGCCTTTTAACTTTTACCTGTATGAAATAGACATGATATAAAATACTACTACTAGATTAAATCCAAAGTATTATTGATCAATGGGCTAATATTAGTAGATCTAGGTCTTGATCTTGTAATTTTGAACTTTTAAAATAAAGATCAATAGTTTAAATAGTCTACATCTTGATAAAAGATAATTTAAAAATTTCAAGTAAAAAAATTACAAATCTAGACCTACAGCTAATAGGCAGAATGAGTCAGATCTAGATATTTATCTTGACGACAGATTAAAAAGGCCTATTGGTTATATCTCAGTATTTAAATTCATTTGAAAGAGGGGGGGAAAAAAGTAAGCCTAGGCTATAAAAATTGAAGTTCCTTACTAGTCATGATCCTTGTAGTTGTATTGGTTTTATTAAACAAAATTGAACACACCAACCTAACTTTTATAGCAAGCCTTTTGAGCTATGCCTAAAATTCTTACAAGTGAAAACACTAGATTCTTTTAATCTTGATCTACATAGCCAGCATGAATAGATTAGGTGTAATTGCCTTAGCCTAGGTATCGATTCTTGATGTGGACTTCACTTATTTTTGGGGGGATTCTCATAATGTCTCAAGCCTGTAGTATGATTTGTTGTACGTTAAGATCTCCAGATTCAATATACACGTAGATCTTCAATGGACTGAAATTGGAATGACGACAATGATACCGCCTTGGGGTTGCAATGTTTTTTAATTAAACTATCAGTCCCCTGATTTTGAATTTTAAAGCTAAAGCTAGAAGGTTAAGTGCCCGGTCTCAAAGTCTGAGGCATTAATCTTAATTTTTTTAATATCAACTTTAGGATTTGGTCTACTAAGATTTATTACTCTTAGATCTTGAATTCACGGATTACAGATCTAATATAGTTGAAATCTCTTGACAGCCCAGCCATTTGAAAGGGATAATTTTAAGCTTAACAGTGCCCCAGTGCTTGCTAGTTAACTGCTAAAATGCATTAGAAGATCCAAACAAATGCTGTTCTTCCTCTAATAAATACCCATTGTTATACGAAATTTTTGTAACATGACCTGTAAAAACATTTTTTGGGAAGCCACGGTACTACTTTACACATCCATCCAAAAAATGCCGTGGTTTACTACAAAAGATTTGTTAACATTTCAAATGCAAAGAAAACGAAACCAAAACTTGCAAAAGCTTTGCTTATCTGGACAATTTAAGGCCTATGTTCATTCTCCAAGATTGAAACTTAATTCCAGGGTTTTCCTTCTTAAATTCCAAGTAGGCCCAGAAACCATGAAGAGGAAAGTGACAGTCAAGCTCAAACCTCATCCTTGAGTAGCACTTGTTGATTTTTAGACTGCTGTTGACCTTTTCGCTTTAGTTGAACTCTAAACACCTTAACGTAAAGGCCTCCAGAGTAGTATTGGAGTATAAACAGCTGATAATCGGGGGAGAAACAGTTCTGAGTAGACTAAAATTAAAATAACCTCCAAGAACAGTCCTGGAGCAGGCTAAAATTAAAACATCTAAAGAAGAGTCTGCCACTGGACTGAAAAGAACAATTAATTTGCTCCTGAAGCATTCTAT
The DNA here is from genome assembly GCA_019648995.1 of Plakobranchus ocellatus. NCBI lineage: Eukaryota > Metazoa > Mollusca > Gastropoda > Plakobranchidae > Plakobranchus > Plakobranchus ocellatus. Next base: position 120,325 of record BLXT01007679.1, on the reverse strand, counting down.
ATTAAGTCTGAAGTGGATTAAACAAAGAATGTATGTGAATGCTATATATTGTTATATGTGCATAATAAATGGGGCCTGGCTCAAAAAATTACAACAGTAATTTGCTTCATAATCTATGTCGCCTCTATATCCCCCTACCATGATAAAACATATCATTTATACTTACATGCACAATGCACATGATAAGCCCACAGAAATGAATATTTACTCATGCAACCAGCACAGATCATTTCATGGTAGTCTGAACTGTCAGGAACTTCAGTCCTCAAATGCTAAAGAATATAAAAAAATCTATTTATGTAAATGGTTGTCATCATTCTTATGTTCAAAAGATTTTCTACTCGCCATATTGGCAAATAAATTGAACTCATCAATACAAAAATCTTGAGTTTGTGAGTGCAATGGCATAAGAAGCCATGCTTTTATGTATTGAAAATCAATTTTGGATGCATCCTTGCTGTGTAAATTAACAAAGTAACTTTCAAACATAACTATGATGACAAGATCACTAAAAAAGTGATCACCCCTATCAATATGTTGTTTTCATATCTTCACCATGGTATAACGAGAATTAAGACCAATATTTTTCACATGGATCTTCTCCTAATATCCAACATAATGTGAAATTAGCCTTTTCCATTTTGTACTTGGAGATTTTTTTTTGTTTCAAAATACAGTAAAAAAACAAAAGTAACAGAATTTTGGGGTCCATCTTTTGGCAATGAATGACTCATATAAATATATTATGTACATATTGAGTAGAAAAAGAAAAAAGCTAATTACTAGAGTTTCACTTCCCCATCTCCTGCCCTTTATTGTTCAAGTAGAGCTCAAGCCTTCATTTGTCATAAATTTTCTGATGTCTGCTATATAGACTCATGTCAACATTTCTTTTGGCACTTATATGCTGCTCCTCCCAAGGTTCTTACTGCTACTGCTATCACTACTACAAAGACAATCACCAACATTTCAACTCCTCTCTATCTAACCTGTCAAAAAAGAACACCCTTCTTGCTCCATTTTTAGATATATTAGCATTTTGCTAATAAGCATAGTTTAATGCTTTCATTAAACCAATTGCAAAATAAATTTGTGAAAGCTAATAGAGTTTTTGTAAATGTTTGTTTAAAAAAAAAGGAAAAAGAAATTGGTTCTCAGAAGCTGTTGTTCTAAGAATGAACAAAGATATAATCTGGAAGGAATGTGACTCTTAAGAGTTATTTAAACAAATTTTTACCCGTCCATGATACCAATCTTCACATACAATACACTGGATCATCTCATCTTCGACCTGAGAAGGCAAAAGATAGAACAAAAATGGACATGAATCAAGGATGCCAAATTTCTTTAAAAAAAGATAAGTAACATCAGCCTCCAAAAATTTAGGTAATGTGAAGAAAACAAACAAAAGTAGGCACAATATAGTGTTGTCGTACTAAACTTGCAAATCAATTTAAAAAAGTGATTTCAGCCATCTGGATTATATTTTCATTAGCCAGCTAAAAATTTATAAATATACATATATGTTATAAAAATACGGTGATGGTTTGAAGCCTTGAAAAATGTACATTAGATGAATGTTTATACTTGCACATTTGCAGAATGTCAGTACAAAATGAAACTTTATTTGACAGGAAAAGTATCATAAAAAAGAAAGGTGCAACTATCATTGTAAAGGTTTTAGGGAGTCTGGTGCTGGTAACATTGGTAGTTTCTTATGTTATTTTAATGTCAGTGAGGCATGTTGAGAAAGCTAAAAACCACTTCGTCTTCTTTTTATTTTTTAAGATTGCTTTTCCTGCAAAACATTTCAATTCACTAAGAGGTGTCATGGCATATGGTTACTTTTGTAGAGAATAGATTCGAATTAAATGTAACAGCAAAGGATAATACTTTAAAATATTTGCATTAAAAAAAAAACATCTTCGTTTTTGAACCCTTACATTATTTTGATCAGAGCCTTAACCATATATTTTAAAACCAGTCTAAATGTGTTAAGAAAATTACATAAAAATAATTCAAACAATCGATAAGCCCATAAATTCCTTCAGCCAGCTAAAACCATTTCCATCTTTTTTTTTTTTTAAGATTGCTTTTCCTGCAAAACATTTCAATTCACTTAGAGATGTCATGGCATATGGTTATTTTTGTAGAGAATAGAATCGAATTAAATGTAACAGTAAAGGATAATACTTTAAAATATTTGCATAAAAGCATAAAAAAAAAAAAGATCTTAGTTTTGAACCCTTAGTTTAATTATTTTGACCAGAGCCTTAACCATATATTTTAAAACCAGTCCAAATGTGTTAAGAAAATTACATAAAAACAATTCAAACAATCGATAAGCTCATAAATTCTTTTCTGTGAGCTTTGCAACTTGTGAATGCTGAATAAATTTATGATTTTGATGTCTTGATTCAAACAACCAAAACTTTTTAAAATTAGAATCTGGAGAAAATTGATAGTTAAAAGTGTTTTTTTATCAAATGTCTCAACAAACTCGATATGTGTATTTTGAAACCTTTCTTTCTAGCCATTACGAAAATCAATATTTTGATCACACCTAAGCCATCCATTAGCCCTGAAACTTCATCTAATCCAGTAGCTTGTGAGCTGCGTCTCTTAAGCCCAACACCATAAGCATATTGGCAAACGGTTTTCTTCAGCTGTTCAGTTGTGGATATTAGTTGTTTTCGATGTCAGGAGGGAGGGATGATTAAGTGATGTCTTAGGTCTTATAGGTTGGGGGCAAAACAGCAGCAGGTGCACGCTTGTTTCAAACTGGGCACATGGGTGGGTGTTCCAGATTGAGTCTGTTGTTGAAGTCAGTCATCCTATTGATTTTGGCCGATTTAGTTTGAAAACCTTTGGTTTCTGCCTCGTTGTAGTTTGAACAAGTTGAACCACATGCATTGAAGATCTCTCTGGTTTTTCCGCAGGGAAGCATATTCATGCACCTTCATCTGCGTTTATAGTGGCTTTGAAAACTGAGCTATCCAAATATATAATCCATTCTTACAGGTATGACAAAATGATGTCAAGCGCTTTAATTTTCAACGTGATAGGAGTCTGTTTTCTTGTTTAGGTTCTTATCTTAATTTGTAACCTTAAAACTACACTAGCAGCAAAAGATCAATCATGGAGCTAAAAAAAATGCATGGTTTTCTTGACTCACATAAAACAGTCTTTATTTAATTTTAGAACTCTCTTTGTGAATTTATTTTGAAACTGGAATTGGAAAAATTAGTCACTGGCTTTGATCTCAGAAGAAATATTCATGCTTACAAATGAGCCTACACAAAGGCAGCTGATAACCACAGAGCTATGTGTATTGATTTGATGCTCACTCCAGCTGTCAACACTTAGCTTAGCTAGAGAGTTGCGTACATGAGACCTGGTAGAAAACCTAGATAGCACTTTAAAAAAAGAATTATTTTTCTTTCAAAGAAGTTATGTGTTCGAATCGAGAATTGAATACAGTTAAATTTATAGATAAATAGAAATTTGAGCAAAAATCGCATTGGAAGTGGTCTTTTTTGGATTTAGCTTCATGTCACCTATAATCAAGACACTTTTGAATAAGAAAATTCTAGATATTTTCTACTCATAGGTCTAACTGAACACAATCGGTGATAAATAGTTCTTTTAAACTTTTAAATGGACTAAAGAATAGAAATCACTCCAAGTCATTTGAATGACGAACAATTTCAGAATTGCATGGTGACTTTTCAAGATTCTATAGATCTATCGAATCATTTACATCAGCAGTCTAAAAATCTGTTCAACAATCTCCCAACCAATATTTCATATTCACCTCCTAAAGCTTCCTGAAAATACTAGTTATGTAATAACCTGACTAATTAGGTCAATATTACATAATCCACACCAGGAAAGACTACAAGATACCATATTATGTAAACAGGGTTAGCTAAAAATATTGGCCAACCAAATATTCTCATTCATATTCCCTCCCTAATACGTAAACATTTCTGGAAGTTTCTTGTGGTATCTCAAGCTTATCTGGTCTCTAAGTTTGGAACTAACAATTTCCTCTAAACATCCCTAGATCCCTAAAATAGGTAAACAAAGCTGAAAATAATAGCTCTTGCCAAATGGCGTGTCATGTAGAGTTGTCTTGTGAAAGGTATTTCCTCTTTGGGATGCTGAGAATAAGCCATTACGGATTAGATCAACGTACAAGTTGAAGCACTAATGTTTTAAATAGGGTTGCAAAAGATATTATGACTGGCTTCAAAATACTTACAGAGTCTTCCTCATCTGGATATGGCCGAGAGCAAGTGCAGTATAAACCACAGAAGTTTTGATTATAGCGGTTTCGGGAATTTAAGTCCTTTTTTTCCTGTGAAAGAAGATATTTTTTGCACAATGTTATTTTCCTTCTTAATTCTTATGTATCAAGTGAACTCACATAATAAGATAGTAAATGTTACAAAATAAGATTGTATTAAATCATTTCTCATAAGAGAAACATTATGATAATTTTATGAAAGAGACAAACTAACACAGAATATAGTACTTTTGCACTTTGCATTTTTATAAACTATGTATCAATGGAAACTAAAACAGAAACATTTCACAGAAATCCGTCATTTTTAACAATAGACCAAGAAGAGAAAAACATTGCGCTGTTTTTGAAGTGAAAAGATATTAGTTGAGCTGAAATTCAAATGGTATAAATTTCACTTGACCAGAGAAATGCATCCGTAGAGTCATTATATGGAAATAATCATAACTCAAATCAATCATCACAAACAAATAGAGAAGAATACTTAAATGTCTTTGCTGGTCAAATGCTGCGTGAATTGAATTTATGTAGGAACTACCCTGATGGAAAAAGAAAAAGAAAAAAAAAATTATTACCTTGTAAATTTGGCAACTATTTTCTTTGAACTTTTCATTTCCACAGTCACATTTGAAGTGTCTTGAAAGAAAAGAGTTTAATATATGAGCTTACAATTTTGATCAAATAAAAATTTTGACAAAAAAGCTATTAAATTGTAAAAATCTGCTGCAACCTCTTTTTTTAAAAGTGTAATCTGATATTGATGGCAAGTCCTATTATCTATAGTAAAGGAAAGAAAAGAAAAAAAAAAAAATGCAGCTTCACAGAAATTTGATATTCAGGACTGATGAATTAGTTGGATCCAATAAATATACAGATGACTCCAAAGTACTCAAATCTGGAAAATTTGAACTCTTGAATTATTTCAAAGTTATTTAATTTACCAATATAATTCTTCCTTTAAGCTTTATTACGAATATTGATTAAATTGAAGACTGATAGAAGGGTGTGGTTTTAAATTGAAGACTGATAGAAGGGTGTGGTATCAAAGTCATCTGGTCTTTTTTTCAGTGAATCCTAACTGTTCCTGTTTACAGAGACAGCAATGTTTAAAGTTAATGCTCTGAACAAATTTCTGAAGATAAGCATGCCAAGCTGCCTAAAACTATTTATACTCTTAAATCTCTAGCTTGTCTGCCCTTCTGATGGTGTTTTGTTAGGGCTGTGTGAACAGATTTGACTTCAATTGCTTACAATCAATTAAAATTTACCTTTTTTCCCCTTTTTAACAAAATACTATTTAAAATTTTTTTTTTTAAATCCCTTAAAATGTCTTCATTTGCCAGTTCCCATGGTTCTGAGGTGTGTTGTTTTCGAGATTACTATATCGTTATCTTCTTGGCCTAGCTCAATCATGTTTAAATTCATGATAGCTGTTTCTTTTTCTCTATACATTTATAAAATTGAATTTCGGATAATTCAAAGAGCTTTTATTTTACTTTGAGTTTGAAATAAACAGACTCGAACCAAATTTTGCTTCACTTACAGTACACTGTTCTTAACAAATCTTTCATTTCAAAAGCTGGCAAAATCATGTCAAGATCTGATTGATTCAATTCATGTTTTGTATAAGCAAGGTATTTACCTTTTAGTGTATAATTCATGTAAATCATGTCCATCATGGCACGCATAGCTACAGGCCAGGCATATACCAGCATTGCCTTCTGGTGTGCATGTGGCACATGCATAGATTGCTTGACGTTTCAGGTAACCCTGAGATTAACAAGTAGAAATTTAAACAGTTACAAATCAAGAACAAATTATTTATTGAAAATTCAGTTTTTAAGAATTATATTTTTAAAGAGATACACAAACTATCTGCAAACATAGCACCATGACTGAATCATTATATAATTACAATAAACTTATAGGACCCAACTGAGTAGCCACTGAACAACAGCCAGGCAAATTATCAAGACTTCGCATGAAATCATGCATATCTAAACTTTAATATGGTCCTTGCAAAATTAAGTGAGCTCGTATTTTGTCTTTTCTGCACATGTAGGTGTTATAATTATATGATTTAGTTTTTTTCTTTTCACATAGTGCTGTATTAAATCAGCTAGATTGTTATACATCAATTGATTGGATGGTTGCAGTTTAGTCAATTTTTTTCCCCTTTTTGTGATAATTAGTATTATAGTGGTAAGCAAGAGGCATTTTTAAAAGAGTTTATCTTTCCTCTTATCTCAAAAGAAAAATATTTATAATAACAAGAGCCAACATTTTTTCGAGCATTAGGACTTAGCACTACATCCCTTGAACACTATGATTTTTAATCATTATCTCTTGGAAGGCATAGTTCTTTTTATAAGGTTTTCAATATTTGGTGCAAAAGGATTTTGGGTTTCGGATTCTTTAACATACTTTATTAAAATATTAAAAAATGTAAAGCCAGCTCTTAAGCTCTTTAGACGAGATTTCACATACCTGAGGTGCACGTCCACATCTAGACTGGCAAAGAGCAAAGCAGGCGGAATTTCTCATTTTTGATTTTATCCTATATTTCTGTATCAAT
>BLXT01007679.1:83090-96377 GCA_019648995.1 Plakobranchus ocellatus | reverse complement strand
ATAATAATAATAATAATAATAATAATAATAATAATAATAACAAAAATGATAATAATAATAACTAAAAAAAAAAAATTCGAATAATATAAATATCTATCTTTTAATCTATAATCTTCTAAAATTTCAGAAAGCTAAGGTAGGTTCTTAAAATTTAACGTTAATCAAATAAATAAAATCTTTTTTTTCACAAATTCATTTTTAAAACTGGATCTGTAGTTTGTATAACATCAGATAGCTAAAATTTTACAATGGCTATAACCGAAGATGTTATCCAAGCTAGTTATCTAACTTTCTTTCTTTATGACGGCCCGTAAGTGAAAGATAGGTATCTTGATAATGACTGACGATGCTGCTGCTGCTGCTGTTGCACGATTATGTTTCAACTAATTATATATATATATATATATATATATATATATATATACATACATACATATATATATATATATATATATTTATATATATTGATTTATTTATTTATAAAAGAGGCAAATAATTTATGATAAAAATGTAAAGATGTTTCTTTGATAAGATGTCCCCCCAAAAACTTTTAAAAAATGCTCTGACCTTCAAGTAACTCTATGGTTATCCTCACACAGCCAATAAATATTGCACTTTAATCAATAAATTACTATGAAAGACCAGTCAATAAAAAAAAGCCAGCTAAAATAAAGTAAAAGAAGAAAACAAAAACCAAAAAAAATTACCAAAGTCAATACATAAAACGATACACAGTAAAATACATAAATATAAGCGTTTACTGCGATTCGGTATGTTTTGTTCACAGAAAGATTGGAAAGATGTCAAGACATCGAGCTTTACAGTACTGATAACGAGTACAACTCGGAGCTCGTTCCCGACTGCAAAAGGATCAAGTCGGTCACACTCAACTGGGCCGAAAGAGAGTGCGATTGCGTACTTGGTGAAACGTACGGCTTTGATAAAAAGAGGCTGTACGTCGACTATGGCTGCGGTGGAAGTTTCCGCGTTTGCTGCAGGCCGGTAAAAAGTAAGAAATCCACTTTTAACTCTAAGGGTTACATCATTTTGAGCGTAGGATAATTACTTTATAGTGAAGCTTGTGACGTCCGGTAAAGTAATCTCCTTGCATGTTATCCTTTTTTTACTCTTGCAGTAACTTGATGTACATTACAGCCTTTATTGTAATATTAAAAAGGCTGTTTTATAATCTAACCGCTTTCTTTGGTATGTTTGCTTTGATTTAGATTTACGAATATTTAGGAGAAACTTTTGATGAAAAAAATTATTTTGCGAAGTTTCTCTTCAACAAGCAAGGCAATATTGCTGTCAAAGATCGTCAGCTCATTAATGAAAATAAGCAGATTAATAAAGCTTTAATTTTTCTAGTTTTTTTTTTCTGTCCGCCGTCTGAAATATATTTTGTGAATTTCAAAAACAATTACTGTTTAATTGAAAAAAAAATCGTCAATTAAAAAACAGCCGTTCATGACAGATTCTCTAACTGCTGCTTAATTTTCTTTTGTATGTGTTTTTTGTTTTTGTTTTGGTCTTGTATTTCTAATTTGAGGAGGCTAAGGGTAAGGAAGTAAGGCGTGTTTTTCAATTTTAATTGGCATTGTGATAGATATAAGAGGTCTTTGTTGTAACGGAAATTTTACTTTTCCAAAACAGGCATATAGCAACTCCTTCGCGCAACAGATATTAGATCTAGTTGTATGTCTTGAAACAAAATTTTCTTGAAAGTTGAAGGGAAACTTGACTGAAAAAAAAAAGAACTTTTGCAAATGAATACGCGATATTTTATACGAATCAGCACCAAGGCGATTTAAACTGTATACGTATAATATGAGACATTAAGAGTTATTAATTCAAAAGACAAAATAAATCATAATAAGCAGACATTGAAAACATTAAGGATATACAAATCAAATTTTGCTGTGCAAAGTAGAGTGAGAGAGAGGGAGAGAGAGAAAGAGAGAGAGAGAGAGGGAGAGAGAGAGAGGGAGAGAGAGAGAAAGAGAGAGAGAGAGAGAGAGGGAGAGAGAGAGAAAGAGAGAGAGAGAGAGAGAGAGAGAGAGAGAGATTAGGAATGGAGCTATTAAAGAAAATGAGGAATCGTTTAAAAGCTAAATCCTGTAGTTTATTTAACGTATGCAGATGTTAAGTAAGTTAAGATCATAATATTATGGATATCTTGGCGTCAAATCCAATTTTGCAAAGGGCTATCTTAATTGTTTAAAATGGCGCGATAGAATGGTGCAATAAGCAAAATACCAACATGTATGCGATCCTTTTACTTTAACTCAAGATTGATAAGAGTAGGGCCTATTACTACCGCAAAGTTGAAATATGTGAAGATGAGACTGAAAACAGGATATAGCTCCCTTTGGAAAATCCTATTAGATGCACTAGAGAGTATATCCTTTCGAAAATTATAGTGGTGAAATGTTAGCCTGCTACTTCAACAATACTCCAATTTATTATTATTTCTCCAGAATAAACGAATTGCCATGAGTTTTCTCACTGAAAATATATAATATTTTCCAAGAAAGTTTATGCTTTGGCTCAACTGTCAGTTAATCTTTGTGACACCTACCGTTAGGCTTTAACATTTTTGCAAACTCCAAACTTATCGCGAGCTTGATGCAGGAGAAACAATAAATGCAAATAAGATAACGTTGTCGCTGAATGCACTATTGAGGTTCGTTTCCTATGATCCCTAATAGATATAATTTATACCATAAAAACCTCGAATGCACTATTGAGGTTCGTTTCCTATGATCGCTAATAGATATAATTTATACCGTAAAAACCTCGACCAAAATTACTATCGCTTCTTAAAGCCAGTTGTAGGCCTATATTCTGAGATGGTGTGTATAATTTTAAAAAAAAAAAAAAGAGCTTCAAAAATTTAAAATCTTAAATAATTTTCCACACATATTAAAAAAATGTTTTGTTAGATCTATCCTCCAATATCTATATGCTATATTTCATTAATTTATTGCCAAACCTTAAAAATTTAAACTTATTTGTGCTGTTCAAAGACTGTACATTTGGATTTTCTCCACACTCTTTTCCTCACGATATCTTTCTTTTTTATTTTTTTCGTGCAGAAAACAAGGCTATGAGAAAATCCTTGAAATGTCGAAGGCCATTCCACGAAGAGGATGGCCGATGCATCACAACTGAGAACAGCAACTGCATGTACAATTAATATATTTAAAACGCCATTTCTTTAAAAATTTATACAGGGAAAAGCAACCCATACAATTCTGTGTAAATTTTCAATCAAGGCATTGTTTTAAAAAGTGTTATGTCTAATCACTGAAATGATTGCAGTGGAAAGTTGACAATTCTACTGTTGCTAGTGGATATATTTTAGATTTTAAAATGACACTTCATAAGACGTTATGTTATGGCTCGAAGTAGTATAACCACGAGGCTAGTGGATAAAAAATGTAAATGAAAGCTGCTCTTCAAATGGTGCATTCAATTGCTAATATAATCGTCTCAAATACTGTGCTTTCAACTACACCAAATTTGATAATTTACTCAACGTCTCTTTTAGTCTAAGATTCCTGGTTAGTTAAAATATCGGCACTTATCTCTTTTAAAATTACACTTAAGAGTCCGTGTTAGTTAAAATATCGGCACTTATCTCTTTTATAATTACACTTTAGATTCCTGGTTAGTTAAAATATCGGGGCACTTATCTCTTTTACAATTACACATTACCTTTTGTTATCAACTAAAACTCTTTTTTTGCATTATTAGATCCATCTCTCTCTCCGTATCCAATTACCCCTTTCTTGTCCCCCCCTTTTCCAACACTCTCACCATTTACAGATAATTATATTGTATAACTCATTGCTAATCTGCTAATGACTTGTTTCCTCTATAAGTAATAATCTACTTTTCCTTTAAAAGCCTTTTCTATTTTTCAAAACTTTCTTTCTTCTTTCTGTGTCTGCTCTTTATTTATTATTCATACTGTTAGTCAGATCTACATTATATTTTCATTTCACCTTTTGATTAAAAAAGTAATTGTCAATCATTCACAGACGTTCTTTTCTTATCTAACAAAAGTGTTTGAGTTGACAGTATCAAGGATCAAGGGAAAGGAAGAATAGTCATTAATATATGTTATTTGTTTACAGGGAATATGTAGAAGCTGTACAGAAATGCGCCGACATTGGTGGAAAGCTGCTCACAGTTGACGATCTCGTGAGCAAAGCTGGCAAGCTGACGAATCAGAACAATCTTAAGCGTAAGAGAGGAGATTGAAAAGAAATCTTCCTTAGGAGTATCTTTACTTCTGTATGTGTCTGTGTGTGTGTGTGTGTGTGTGTGTGTGTGAGCTTAAGAGAGTCCTAGATATTTTTGAGTTATAACTGTGAATTCTGAAAAGTCATAAATACAAGAGGACATTGGAAAGTAAAAAAAAACAACAACAAAAAAAAAACCCCTCACCCCTCCTTTTCAGTCTAGCAAAAAATAGATCTTGCTTTTTCATACTAAAGTTTGCGGCGACACTGAAATTTCTAGGTCAATCGAGATTCTCAGGAGTACAAGCAATCAATAATTATGAAACAGACCAGTCATAAAGTGGCTAACTTTTTAACGAAAATCCGCCTTCCATCACTTTTATCGTGGAAGTCACAAAAAGAAAATTACTTAAGCCTCGGTCAAAAACCTACACCCATAACCTAGTAAAATTGCATTGGCCTTAAATTTTTATTAAAGATCAAAAAGTGACAATGATTAATATTTCTTTTCATTCAAATTATCAGTTCTCTCAGAAATCACAACTATGAACAATAAGAGTATAGCAGCATTTGTAATACTTTCCCTTCTCGACCAATGTGGATGTCCTCCAACCAAGTACACTACAGAAATAATGGTTTTTTTTTTATTATTTAGCAACGTAAAATAACTATAAACGTGAACAAAGTGTATCACTGAGGCATTAAATTGTAGAGTTAAACAAATATGATATTGATAAGCGTTCAGAAAAAAAGTGTGTTCTGATCGTTTTAAAGGTACAGACCAGAAGTATTATGTACAGGTGCACAAACGATTTCCATTCGATTTTGTAACCAATTGGTCTGTTTTCTTCCACATTGGTCTTTGTTTCACTTCAATAAAAACCATATGAGACTTTTTTTTTATAATTGCCCTACACTATGATTACAATAGATACAAACATATTTTAAAAAAATTTTCCACATCACAGCTGGACGCTATTTCATCGGAGGGGCAAAAACTTTTTCCAGCATGAATCTAGCATTCAGCCTGTCCGTCAAATCCATTTTTACAAGCACTGGCTCTAGTAGAACTGTTAGCCACGAGCTGGACATGAACTTTGCGGCCAACATTGTGGAAATGTTTAAAATGCCCAAGATGTCCGCGATGAGAGCCTTCAGGTATATACGCATGATCTTTGCAGATGTGAGGTAAAAAGGAGAGAAGAGAAAGAAAAATAGAAACAAGAGGTGGAGGAAAGGAGAGGGAGAAATGGACAAAGAGAGAGGGAGAGAATGAGAAAGAGAGTGAGAGTAGGGAGAAAGGGAGAGAGAAAGGAATAGAGAAAGGGAGGGAGGGAGAGAGCGAGGAAGAGAAAGAGAGAAAGAGAAAGAAAGAGAAAGAGAGACAGAGAGAGAGAGGGAGAGAGAGAGAGAAGGAGAGAGAGATGGAGAGAGAGGGAAGGAAAGAGAAAAGAGAGAGATATTACCAATGAAATACAATTGAGAGCAGATCTTAAATTTATGAAAAGTAAAGCAGTAAACTGTCATCACTCTTTCCTTTCTTAACTCTAAGACAGGCCCCTTTCTTTAAAATGTGTAAGATTATTGAAAGGCAATAGCAATAAAACAGAAAGTAATATATTTTGTGACATGCTGTAATGATTATTTGTTATTCTGTTCCCAGACAATTTGGTACAAAACCCAGTGTCGAATCACTTAACATGGACAGCCCTCTCAATAGCCAATGTTTGGCTTATGATGTTGGCGATGAAATTAATCCAACAATGGTTAACTGCGATAAAAAGTCCAACTATATTTGTGAACAGCGTAAGTCTCCCCCTCAAAATCTTTAGAATTTGGTTTTAAAGTTTATTAAAACTAAATCATGCCGAATAATGAATTCTATACAGAAACTTTTTTAAATTATGAAAAGCCTTGTAAATAGACTGATACCTGAGCCGAATTCTTCCTAAAATAACGTTAATAGCATATTTGATTTCTGATAATGCCTTATCTTGACTATTTTTAATGTCTATTTTAAGAACAACCATTATCTCCTTATCAGCATATAAACAATTTTCGTCATCCCACCACCACCGCCACCACCACCATCATTATCAACAGGAACAACAACAGCAGCAGCATTAATGCTATCAATGTCATTATTTCCAGCACCACGAAATCCTCAACATCATCATCACTTTGACTCTCTTCTACTTTAGAATTGCCGTCCCAATCATTAAACTTACTGCAATTATAAGTATAGCAGTTCCAATCAAATTCATTATCTTTTTTGCTGGTTAAGAAGTAAGTCAAAGCATTCCTCAAAGTACTCAATCTTTTTGCAAACTACTTTTCTCTGATTCTAGCGATCCTTTCCTTTCTTTGATCATAAACTTTCATACATATTCATACACTGTTTAACTTCGATAATAGTGCCAGAGGACAAAGAAGATGAAGGTTGTAAATGGAGTCCATGGATCAATATGGATAAAGACCAAGATGGAGACGAAAACGAAAACTTGTGTGATATCATTGAGGCTGTGGGAAAAGGAAAACTGGTACAGTTTTACCCATGCATAATTTATGTAAAGAAAATAGACACATAGGCTAAGGCACTGTCTGCAAATGTGATATATACCTCTTACTCATGCACAAAAAATCAGTTTCCGTAGACCAATCATTGTTCTCTTGGGATGTCATAGTGAAACCGACATTAACACTCTTCAACAGTAACAGGTCAAAAAGAAGGAATTATCTATAAACATTGAATTCTTGAACGTTAAGTTTTAGTTTTGCATAATCTGAGCTTTTTTTTTTTCATTTCCTCGCTTAAAATCGCGGGGCGACGATGGCACAGTGGGAAGCAACTCCGCCCTGAGATCTGCAGAGATCCTTAGCAGCAAGTTTGAGCCCCGCTACCAGCACCCTGGGCCTGACATAGGGCCTGAAGACCTGAAAATATTTTGTTGTGGACTGGATATAAACAAAACCGAACAGTCTTAAAATCACACGCATATCCATTACTTATTATACAAATTATAAAAAGCACAACAAAACCAAAGTATTTGGATTATTAAGCTTAATTATTTTATTAGATTTTTCTATCGGTGCATTCTTAACTTCTTGTCTCTCAATTAAAAAAAAAGTTATTATGGAATTTCAAAAGTGAAAGATCCGTTACTTTATTCTCCAACAGTGCACACTAAAAAACCCCATTGTTTTAGCTTTTCAGCCACGTGAAGCATGCAGTATTTAGAATTGCCTGATTTTCTTTGCAGAAAGGAATTAAGCCCGGCGAATTGTGTGATAAACCTCTAAAAATGGAATGTCGAGACGTAAAAACTAAGAAAATGTTTACCTCAAAGCAAAAACAAGGCCTCCAGCTAATCAAGGCTTGTACCAAGAATAGTTTCCGTTGCATGGACATAGACCAGACGTGTCCCGATGTTGAAGTTCGATTCAAATGTCCTGACACAGGTAAGTTGATGTGAAACTCGGAGTTCTTTTGATAGGTCTTGATCTTGGTTTCAAAGCTCGAAAGAGTTTTAAAGTAAATAAACAGGGGACGAGGAAAAAAAATTAGTCTTAATGAGTTGCTCAGTGGTAGCTATAGATGTTACTTTTTTAAGCTTAAGACATGATGGAGTTGAGAGATTACTATTCTATAAATAGTTGTCATATTGCTGTGAAAAAGTCCAGATAAAGCTTTCGCTAAAAAAGTTCTCATAACTTAAAAAACAAAAAACAAAAAAAAAACAAAAAAACAAACAAACAAACAAAAAAAAAAAAAAGTAAAGTGAACCACATGCTTGGTCCAAGCATCAGAGAATCAGGAGTAAGGTTCCTAGCATACGGCATTCCGAAGTGGTTTGCCATTGCATTCCTCGCCATTTTTAGTTTCGACGAGTCACAAGAGATTTAGCTACTCATTTAGCGCTGATTGAGCACAGAAGAATGATACAAATTTTGCCTTGGCCTATTTGGCCCTCTCACGTGGTTGCTCACTACCCTGCCAAATCAGCCATGACTCCCCCCTCTCACAACTTCGTGAATGTAAAAGCTCCACCATTGTGGTTCACACAATCAAATTCTCATTTAATGAGCTTTTGCCAAATCATTCTTTTCATGCTGTAATAAAAAAAAAAACAAGTTAAAGAAAAGCAACAAAAAAAAAAAAACAAAACAAAACAAAAAAACCTCCAAGAAAACCATATTGTGTGTTTGCAATTTATAGATAACATAAAACATAAGGATTTTAGGGATCTGAAATTCGGAAGCAGCCTTGAAAAACTTATTGAATAAGGTGAAATATCTTGCCTAATCACAATTAGGTGCAAATCATACCCAATACTGCATCAAATGTACGTTAAAAATATTAAAAATAATTTACTTCATAACCTATTGCACGCATAGCTATAGAATACTGCCAAGTCTTTCAATGCACTAAAATTTCTCTTGAAATTACGCGACGTTGTCACATTTAGAATACGTCTAAAGCCATACAATTTTCTTTTCTTACAAGCGGTTTAAAAAACACCACTATCGCAAATACCTTCTCAAGAAATGCAATTATATATGTAGGCCAAGAGCCTTATGACTATCTTTTTATCAAAATGTAAATGAAACGATTGGCTTTTTCATTTTCAGCGCTGAAAGATTGCGCAGTGGACAAAGTCCGCAAGTTCTGTGAGAAGCAAGGCAAGCGTTGTGAGATGACTCCAGTGGGAGCCAAGTGTGTCAAGGTCCCCGAGCGTCGTTCTGGTAAAGAGCGCATTGGCAGGTCAACGTGCAAAGCCAACAGCAAGACGCTCAGTAAGCTAGCTCACTTTCTGGCATAAAATTGCTGGAAACTTTGGTTCATGGAAAAAAAAAAGAGTGATGGCAAACTTAGAATATTGTTTAATCCCCATTTTGAAATTGAACCATTGGCAAAAATTTTTTAGCACACAACATAGAAACGTGCGGAGAATTCTTAAACGTAAATGAGCTTATAATATACCTACTTTAAATTTACAATAGAAATCTTGACTTAGGATTCTGTCTCTATCAAACCCATATTAACTACTTAAACTTTTTCGAAACCAGATGTCTCCTCATGTGTGGCTCGTGGCGATCCTCACTATCACACTCTAGACGGCAAAAAGTTTGATTTCCAGGGCGGCTGTTCCTACGTTATGGCGACAACTTGTAACAACTATTTGCCTGACCAAGACTTTCCGGCTTTCACGTAAAATAAGCTTTTTCTTATATTTGCATCACTGCTGTTAAATATGATCTTTCATTTGGTGTATTGAAAATTTAATATTTTAGAGGCTTCAGATCAAGCAACTAAGTTTAATTTTTCATTGAAGTTCATAGCACTTAATATGGACATTAATATATTCTAAGCAAAGGTATTAATATCAATATCAATTTCGGAGCACAGATCTATTTAGTTTAATTTAGAAGAAAAAGTATCTTGCAATGCTTAACAAACAACTTGTAATACTGATTATTTTTCTCCAATATTTTTCTTTGGTGAACGTGTGAACATTTATTAGGCTTTGCTAATGCAATGTGAATATGAAAGGATTTCTAGTAAGAAAAAAAATTAGTGTAAAGAGATTACCAAAAATTAGAGGTGTATATCTCAAAGTACCAATCATGACCTTGCAATATCCTGTATAGGGAGCTATACGAATATCAAAATTTACAAGCAAATTCTGTTGACACGGAGCAGCAAATACGCCAAAATTATTTCATTCCTCTCCAACCTCAAGATACATTGTTTTCTTGATAATATTATCATGTAACCATCTTTTAAGGAGTATCAGTGATGATATTCACCGGTTTCCAACACGATTCAAATAAGCCAACATTTTTGGGATAACATTAATTTTCTGTAATAAACTTTAAAGAGGACATTTTTTTCTTAAATAACAGATATCTAGTGAATGCTGAAAAACTGAACGGCACGTTTATGTCTTATCCCCTAACGTTTAAAAATCTACGGAGAACAGACAACTAATGTTGTTCACTTAGGACGAAGTTATAGCGGACATTTGGTCAGAACTGAGTCTAAAAAATAACAGTGCAAATTCGTTGGACCTTAGATTAAAATAACATGGGAAATTGAATAGTTCAACATTTGACTAAAATAATAAAGGGCACCTTCTTCTATTAACAGTTGGCCTAGGCCAAAAATAGTAAATCGGGTAATCTAAGAAAACGCACGACTCAGTTTACATGAACATTAGGAGGTATGTGCATAAAAACATGCAATTCATAATAAGGGCATAACTTTTTTTAAATTTAAAGTAGCATTTTGTTAAAAAGAGGGGATAGAAATAACAATCGTAAGCGATTAAATCCGGCACAAGTTTGACTGCGACGGCAGTTGGTTCGTACATTTATTTTATGCTAAATGATAAACCAGAAATGAGTTTGGCTAGTTTGTTTCACTTTAGAGTAAAGAAATAGCTGCCATTTGTTTTACTTTAGATAAATAATAAATATTATTCATAAATCTGAGAAAAAATATCAATCAATAATGCTATGTCTTATGTGGCTATTTTTACTATCCCTTTGTGATTACTTTTACTGCAGATATGATTACATAGCCAAACCTAGCTTACATTTTTTGTTATAGTACTCAACAAAAGGAAGAAGAGAAGAAAGAAAAATTATCAAATAGGCAAAAATACAAAAGAGCCACTCAATTACTCCATTTCTTTTAGAATCACCGCTATCAACGAAGTTCCAGAGGGCAAGGAAAAAGTTTCTGTTACCAAAGGCTTTATACTCAGTCTAAACGGCATCAAATACATTTTCACGAGAGGGAAATTCTATTACAATGCGGTGAGTATCAATTTACGAAATACATTAAAATATCGCAATTGAAAATAGTCCAGTTTTTGCTTCAGCCGCACCGTGGCATGAGCAGCTTTAAGTACAATGAAATCCTCAGTCGAAATCCTATTTTTATCATTCCGGTTGAAATTTAATTTCTTCGTCCCCATTTGAAGTACTACCGTTTTTTTTTTTAAATTATGGGAAAATCTGGCAGAAACTGTATATATATATATATATATATATATATATATATATATATATATATATATATATATATATATGTATGTATATATATATATATTTTTTTTTTTCTGAGTTTGTGCTTCTCCCAGTCCATGTAATGGTTATTAATATCACATAAGTGCCACAATAATTCTAGAAAATTAGGGTAATTATACAAAAGCTGAAATTCTTCATTAACCTTCATAACAAGTAAACCTTTCTCAATTTCCACACCATTTATAAAATGGCTTTCATCGAAAATTGCTTTTTAAGAACAGTTTGCTCTGACCCGTGTATATTCTCTGAATTTCGCCATCGATATAATTGAGGCAAGAATAAAATAAAGAAAGTGTGGACGCTCTTAAACTTTTGAGTCAATCATATCGCGGATGAAAATATGTTTATATTCCTTTTTCTTTTATAACTTTTATTTAGGGAGTCAGTGTGGAACGTAACTTTGTCGATTACTCAGATCACCAAATAATAATCACGGCAACCCCAAGGGACAGAAATAACTTTGCTCTGACTATCAATACCAAGTTTTGCCTCCAAATCAAATGGGACAACAAATATTTGCTTCAGGTAGGTTTAAAACAAATGATAGATTAAAATATGGACCTGCAATTATTTTTAAAAAATCTATATTTTGTCATGTTATGCACATACTTTTTTTTTAAAATAAGATTTCAGAGAGTGCTAAGAATAGGTATAGATGAAACTTACCAGCCTCAAATAAGAAAAATTCGCTTTTTTCTCTTTTTGAAAAATATAGATTTTCCCATTGCAGATTATTTGCCTTCATTAATTTCTGCTGATTTCTTTTTCAAACTGTTTTTTTTTTGTATGTCATGAAATAGTAATATTATGTTTTTTTGTTTCATAAACTTACTTCTATTTATTTGAATCTCAATTTTCATTTTTGAGCACAACCCCTTACCAAGGATCGATTTTGACTTTTCTTATTTCTTTATTGTCGTGGTACTTTTTTAAAACATGATTTTCTTTTATCAGAATAACTATATCTGACATTTTCCATCTTCAGATGAACATCTGATGAACTTCAGTGTGTCTCTAGTAATCTTTGAGTATCTTCCTCCTGTTCTCTAGTAATCAAGTTTATTTTTCTACGCGTTTCTAAATAAAAGAAAAGCGTTTCTAAATACTTTATCCCACCCTGTGACCGGTTTTATCAAATATTTATACGAGCGCAAATCTACTTCCTGGACATTTTTTTTAGAATAAAAAGAAAAAAAACCCAACAAATTACATCAGAATCGGAGCTGCTCAGGATTTTTGAAGAACTTATGAATCCTGCCCCTCGAGCTCTCAATACATGCGAACAACAAAAATGAGAAAAACTAAAAGACGGAAAATGAACCAAACAACTTTGCGTTTACAGCTTTATTTTTAAATCGTCTGGATAAAAACAAATACTTGTACGTACTCTATTTCACACGAACTTCCCATAAAACGATGAATCATCTAATAAAAAACCACCTTTAAAAAATGCAGATTCGAGTCCCCGAGCCGTATATGAACCATATCTGCGGCCTTTGCGGAAACTACGACGGCGACAGCGAAAACGACTTCGTTCTTCCCGGCCGTGAAGGGAATGTATCTCCTCAAGAATTCGGGGAATATCATATCGTGGGTGGAACTGACGCTGGTGTGTGAGTTCCTTTTTTTTAATCGATATTTGGTTGACCTCATGAATTTTTCTTTTGAGTACATCTTTACGTGAATTGTTCACATTTAAACTTATTAATATGGCATGAAGTTTTGCACGAGAATAAGCCTGCGCTTATACTTAAAGGAGTCTTTAGCTCCCTGACTTGAATTGCCGACTAAAAGTCCAGGATCTTTGATCAAATTGAATACAGCTTTTTGTCGGATACTATTTACATCTAGGCATGTCTAGACTGTGCCTAAAGACTTGGGCAGAGAGGGAGGGAGAGAGAGAGAGAGAGAGAGAGAGAGAGAGAGAGAGAGAGAGAGAGAGAGAGAG
>BLXT01007673.1:1800057-1812457 GCA_019648995.1 Plakobranchus ocellatus | reverse complement strand
CCCCCCCCCACACACACACACAAATGATATTCATTCATTTCTGTTGATAAACAGAGCTACACTGATCCTAAGAGTAAAAGTAGAGAACACTGTAGGCCTGGTGTTGAAGAGGACTGTAGTTTCATGTTAAATGTATTTTTAGTGATGATGAAAAACAACATGTGCATACAGTGTATTATATTACATTTTTCTTTAATACCAAGTATGGGATAATGATGATATGATGGGGATGATGATAAGAAGAGGAAGAGGGGAGAAGGAGGATGTTTGTGACAAACAGCCAGATCTATTTCAGCATATGAGTATCTAGTTGTTTATTCAAACCAGTACATTTATATATAACAAGCATGTTTGCCCCTTCAAATGAACGGGAGAGGAAAAGACATTTTCCTGAGAATAATTTACTTGTCTTAGTATCGCATTAAGTTAATAGAGTTTGAGTTTTTTGAGTTTTTTTGTATATAGTCTGTCCACAACAAGGTGATCTCAGGCTTTTAGGCCCTCCGTCAGGCCAGGGCGCCGGTAGCGGGGCTCGAACCCGCGACAGAAGGGTCCCTGCAGATCTCAGGGCGGACTCGCAAGCCACTGTACTACCGACGCCCCCATTAAGTTAATAGAAACTAAGAAATTCTTTCTGATATTAAAAAGTTGTATTTTTCAGCATATAAATAGAGGTTTGCCTTAAACTATATGCTGAAGAATGTCTTATAATATAACGCGACTTTAAGCATATTTCTCTAAACCTGAACAGGACCATAATCTACTAAACTTGGGTATACATACAGTAAACAAAATGCAAAGAACGCTTGAAGAAAAAGTGAAAAATTCATGAACCAAAATGGAATCGAAGAATTAACCATATGAAATGTAGCCTTATTCCACTCCCCTCCAGTATATTTCTTGATTGAGATTGATGGATCACTGCTTTTGTAGCAAGGCCCCGAAAAAAAAAATGACATTCTTCGCAAATGAAGTGAAAATCCCACAACAAAAACATAAACTAAACAAAGGTGCTTTGCATACCGCTGCTTTAATAAGGTTTAATTTTTAACCGAGGATCATTTCATGTAAGCTATGAATGGAGTTTGCATTGTATCATTTTGAAGGCTGGGGGCCTACAATAATTAAGTAAAAATTAATGTAGCAACTGCCATGATTCATTCAGTATTTGAGCCCTATGAACTCGAGATGTTATGTCCTTCTCTAGGAGCAAAAGTAAACCAAATAAAGTTACTGTTATGTGACGCAACCTCAATTGAATTTATCCTTGTCTGAGCAAGATCCTGAAGTATGGAAGTTTATACCTTGACTTGGGGAGAGTTTCAGCAATTTAAGAATGACTTTTTTGCATAATTTGAAAAAATCCTGATATACAGTCCAATTTTTCAAAACAAATTTAAATTTTATTATAAAAATCGCCATGATAATTAAAGTTGGGCCAAAGTAAAATAAAAAAACTATCACCATTACAGCAATAATGGAACGGAAATTTGAAACAAACTTTAGCTTTCGAGATACTAATCTAGATCTAAATAAATATCTAGGTTAGTATTTTAATTTTGCTACCTGCTTTGCAATCATAATCACAACGTAAATCAACAATTTCAAGGCATGGGCTTCTCTAAATTTCGGTATTGGGTGATATATCATCAGAATCCTGGAACGCAATTTTGGGAAAAACTTGCCAAATTTAGGCGTATGATTCCTAATTAACGAAGATCTAGATTAGATTTTTTATCCAACAATATCAAGATGATTTAACTTTATCAGGATTAGGCTCAGATCTAGATCTAGGCCTATCAGGATTTGGATCTACATCTAGTCTCTAGTTTCCAATAACATACCTGGATTCTAGATCAAACTTGGATGTTGATCTATGATTCCGAAACAGTCTCTAAAGATCGAATCTAGAGTCTAGATCTAAATTTAGATTCTAGGCTAGGCTGAATTTCCATCTAGGCCAACCCAACTTCGATTCGATTTCACCGAGCTCACAGATTTTTTTTAATGCTATGCTTTAGGACTAGATCTAGAGCTATAGATATTTACTGTCGAATCGATACCCGGAGCTGAGTTCAATACGCTTCATTTAATCGTTCAGTAGGAACTTGAAGTGCCCATATATTTACCGTCGCATTTGGTCCACTTTTTAGAGCGTCCCGGGACAATTGTCCATACTATTGAACACAGCTCCCATAATGACAAAGGTTTTTTAAAAACACAGATCTATGCGTGTGTTGGATTGAAAGGGGCGAGCGGCGAAATAAAAATGTTTTTGTTTTCACGGCAAAACAGTATCAAACTCGGAAAAAGCAAGGGCGTCACACGCTACATAAAAAATCAAAGAATTGTTTGTCGAGAACCGCATGTCAATCAGTGCTAGCATTAAAAAGCCTTTTGCTTTTAACCCGCGAGCCGCCACAAATAGATAATAGATTATGATATATACATAATCTATCATATAGGTGACAGTAAATGATTCATATATTATGTCATTCATACTATTAATGACACATTATACGAATCATTCTCTCTCAACCTTACGAAAAGAGGGAAGAAATGAAAGGCCATGATGAAGATGATGATGACTAGGATGGTGATTTGCGGACTTTAAAGATGGTTCTTACGGTGGCGATGGCTAGAAAACAATATTCAGGAATCCATGTCTATTTCTTGTAAGCTAAGGGATTATTTGCAAAGTAGCAGATAAATACTTCTCTGAAACTTTTGACATCATTGCTTGGCCTGCCAGTGCGGTTCCAACTACGTCTTTGCCTGGAAATGAAACATCTGCCAGGTTTCGCTCCATATCCTCTGTATATAGTGATATTGTGCAAGGCAGAGACACATTTAACGATGGACTCAACTATTTCAGTCCCTTGTAAATGAACTTGTTAAGAAGGCGCCACTTTGAAGTTACCAAACGCGCACTCCACAGTTTTCCTGCATCTGGGCAATCCCTTGTTAAAATTTTTTTGCCCATACGGCAAACAAGTGCCGCTGAATGATTTTAGCAGAAAAGGCTTTAAAGGATATGCTTTATCTGCCACAAAGACGAAAGAAGCTTTCACCGTTGTTTGGGGCAAATATGCAGGCCAGGCAATTGTGCACCGATTCTTCTCTTTTCTCTCAACAATAATTTCGGCAAATTCTACCACCAAAAGTTCGTCTCCTGAAGGTGGTGCCATGTCGGCGGAAGTAACTAAACTAAACAAAGCGCTAGATTCTCCCGCGCGCTGTATGTACATCACAAATTGACCCGGCGCTCGAATCTAAAAAAACAAAACATAGAAAACCTAGCGCTAGTTTTTAGCGCTTGAATCTTTCTCTATGAACATACGCAATATGCCCAGGAAACGGAGCGTACAGTTAATTTAAAAAGAAAAAAAATTACACTCACACACACACATATATATAAATATATATATATATATATATATATATACACAATATATATATATATATATATATATACACACACACACACACACACACACTTAAGAGTCGCACAGATGTAGTGTGAAGAAATCAGAAATAGAAAAAAAACGATAGATTAGAAACAGGTACAAAGTAGGCTAAATTGCAATACGGTATGGAATTTACGACAAAACGTTCACGCGGTAGTATTAGAAGTAGTAGTAGTAGCAATAGTAGTAGTAGAATATGAGGTAGTAATCGTGACAGTAGTAGCAGTAGTAGTAGTAGTAGTAGTAGTAGTAGTAGTAGTAGTAGTAGTAGTAGTAGTAGTAGTAGTAGTAGTAGTAGTGGTGCTGGTGGTGGCAGCAGCAGCAGCAGTAGTAATAGTAGCTAGCAGTCTGGGTTTGGGTTTTGTATATTGCCAGTTCACAAAAAGAATGAATCTCGCACCTAGCAGAAATAGATGGGAAGTCTTAGGCCTGGCATTAGTTTGTGAAACTGGATTATCAAGCTTCACATGTCTTTTGCTCTCTTTAAAAAAAAATATTTAAAGTCTTTTATTTCTAAACAGTCAGTAAGCAACAAGTTCTACAAGAGGCTAATAGAAAAGACTAAAGTATATGCAGTTTTAAAAAATGAAAAGAGCAATAATTAATACACTAGATCTTTTTAGAATAATTATAGATTAAAATAAAGAAAAATACAACTAAATCCAAAGAAACTGAACCGAGTAATAGTTAAAATATTATACATCTAATAAAGATAAAGAGAAAGCAGAAAAAATTGTTCGAAAAAAACAGGAAAAGCTTAAAATAACATGAGTAAAACCATAACTGAGAGATTTTAGTAATCATACACATTTATAGGGAAAGAAGTACACTGACAGGGGTCATAGGCTAGGTCTAGTGCTCATAAACTGCCATGGAATCATTTGCCGCCATCGAATATTCCCTCGCCATTGAATCATTTGCCGCCATTGAATCATTTGCCGTCATTGAATAATTATTGGTCATTGAATAATTATTCGTCAGTGACTGATTATTCGTCTGCGTCGCTATCATAGGCACTCTCTTGCACAACTGTACCGTTGATTGTTACTCGAATAAAGGGAATGTTGCCTGCATGCAGTCGCCTGAATGGGGTTCTAAGTTACGTTCAAAGCCATTCTTAATATTGTATTCTTAAAATAAAATTAAAAACAGTATATTTATTCATAATATATTCAATATTCAACCTGAAATTGTTCATTATTCATTAGCGGCTGTAATATACATGAGTGAATGAATAAATTCGAATATTCACCACGACACTACTAAGTTGTATGTGGTATGCTTAAGCCTGATATGCAGTTGTACATCTTGCTAAACAATTCAATGTCCGATATATTTCAAGAACTTCACGATAAAACATAAATCGCATCCTCTGCTATGATTTTAATCACAATGCGTTCCTTTCACATTGAGACAGTATTTAATTTCAAGGTATTCATTTACTAGTTGGGTAATTGGCTTCAAGAGGGGTGACGTGAGGTTAAAGATTACGAGGGTTTGGGTTTTTGTAAATAGCCAGTCCACAAGGTGATCTCAGGCTTTTAGAGCCTTGAACCGGAGACAGAAGGGTCGCTGCATATCTCAGGGCGGACTCACAAGCCACTGTGCTAACGACGCCCCCAAAGATTGCGAGGAGAGACGGAAGATAGAACATGTAGCGAAACAATCAAAAGATATATATATAGACCTTATAATCTGGAAAGTTAAAAGGAGCGACAGGCAAATAAAACTGTTTTGAGACGAAACCAAATTCCTATTTTTGTTTAAGTCTCATTTTGCTAATTTTTAAATAGGAAGCAAGATTTACCTATGAAAGAGGCCAAAGCTCAAATGCCAAAATAAACAATCGAAAACTATTTTACGGCGAGTCATCAGACTTGCGGCTTGATTGATACAATTAATTAAATTTTTACTAACCCATTTTCTATTTCAATGCTTGTTCCTGTAAGATCATCGGTCACGGTTTTTAGCTCAAACCTATAACGCTGCTATTTGGCACCGCAGCATAAATATTATCTAATTTACGCTAGAAATTCATTGGCGACTTGATCTCGTCAAATGCCCACAATTTCGACTTATTTGGAATGCATGCATGTAATTGTAAAAAGAAAAGACAATCAACATACTTTTACACCACACAATAACTGTCATTCTCTATGTGAAGTGGTGCCATTGATCACTCAGTGGCCTGAAGGTCTTACTTTGATAATGAAAACATACACATGTACTTTTTTCACATTTATAAACATAATTGCTGTCTCTCTCACCAGTTCTTTGGTTCATCATATACATTTTACATGACATTTTCCAGCACTTTAGTTTCAAACTCTCTTCATTTTCATCATCCCAAACATAGCTTCGTTTATTTGAAAAACTTCCTAAACTACTTATAATGGCCCAAACACTTTCAACTCCCCTTTTTTTCTGGAAAAAAAGTTACACAGAAAAAAAAAAACAACTGTCCATCCAGTTTGATATGGCTACAATAAACCATGAAAATAGTTTAAAATAATGTAAAAGCAAAGCGAAATGAAAAGGTTATCTTACACACTAGTTAGAAAACAGTTACCTTAAAGTCGGCAATTGAAGTTATGGTTAAAAGAAGGTATTGTCTAATAAGATTGCGAGCCTCAATCCTTGCTGCTGCCAGGGTTGTGAATTTGAAAAGATACTTTAAACGAATTTTCGTCGGTCCAATTGTTTCTAAATTGGGTACTTAACACCAACAACATTATGATATACGCATTTAGCGCTTCGCAGGTTGCGTGTACTAATGTCTGATGAGTGGTAATATGGGAAGCGCTTGGAGCCTATTCTGTAGGGGTGACCATAAAATCTCTAGTGCTTCAAACACTTCCAATGGTAAAAAAAGAACTCCTGAAAGACGTGTCGTTTTCTTATAATCCTAATCATGAAATTAAGAGTTGAGAAAAACATGTTTGATAGTTTGCTATCATGTTAAGAATTTGCAATTCTTCTTTTTTGTCAGTAACTTCTTCTTTTCATCTCCAACTGCTATTTCTGCTTTAACCAAAGTAGTGTTTCTGCTAAATATAACATGGCCATTTTGTTTTGCAATCGGTGGTTACTCGCTAGTGCCTCCTTGGAAAATTGCGCTAGCGGATCGTTTTTATTGTTAACATACAAGGTAGAACAGCGCGATCAGCCAGCGAGAAGAAAGCGAGGCACTGGCGGGTAAAAAGCAATAATCACTTTCGTTGTGAACACACAAGTGATTTTTCTTTCTACCAGCGGGTTTCCTCGCTTAGCTCTGGCTTTTTGTGTGAACGCGCCTTTATTCAGCTTGACAGCGATATTTTCTGTGAATTACGGACTAAAACTGAATAAGCATACAAAACAAGGCCACGATCTCAAATAAGAGAACACTGATATTGAAAAACATAATAAATTGCACTCAACGTCGGCATGGGTAAAAAAAAAAAAGTCTTTGTCTGAACCTTAAATCAGAGTATGGGGAGAAAAGGAGCTTGTGGAAACCGAAAAATTAATACCTTGTGGCGTTGTTTATCGGAATGGATCAGAAGCCAGAATTGATATTCTTACCAAAGGCCTTGTAAAAATGGGTATTTAATTGTAGTATGTTCACACGGAATATCCCCACAACAAATTTAACCATATAGGACACCGCTCTGAGTAGCGAATGAACCTATAGAGGCTTGGGTTTTGTATATAGCCAGTTCACATCAAGGTGATCTCAGGGCTTTCAGGTCCACCGTTGGTCAGTTGGTTTTTGTGTATAGCCAGTCCACAGCAAGGTGATCTTAGGCTTTCAGGCCATCCGTCAGGCCAGGGCGCCGGTGGTGGGACTCGAACCCGTGACAGAAGGGTCCCGCAGATCTCAGGGTGGACTCGCTAGCTACTGAGCCATTGACGCCCCAACTTATAAAGGCAGTGCTTGCTAAAAAAAACCCTGACAATGATATCTCAGTTTTAAATGGAATGAATTAGAGATGCCAATGGAAAACTCGCTTAGTGTATATCAAGAAGAAGGTTCGTTTGAATTGACGTGACATAACATCTTTTGAGACAGAGCTAAATGTTGGTCAATTTAGAAGCAAATTTTTCTTGAAAAATGATAGCGGTTCTGAGCTTCAGAAAATGCCATCAGAAAAGTCACACCGCCTGAAAATGCCAACACGAAGAAAAAGACCATGAACATTAATTCCAAACCACAGAGCCGCGGACTGCCGCGAGAAAATGGGAGGAAGAGGCCGATGTTTATATAAACAAATAATAACAACAGCAGTAAAAATAACAAAAACAAACTAAAAACAAAACAAACACATGAAAAAAAAAAAGGCTACAAGGAATACAGACACAGCAAGATATAAACAGCAGCTCAAACTCAGGTGAGAGAAAAGGTAATGAAAGATGGACTATCAGGAGGGAATAGCAGAGAACAAAATTCACGAAGGAGAGAACTACGGAAACAAATACAATAGAAAACAGAAGCCAAAAAAGATCAAATGGACTGATAGGTACCTCCTGAAGCAGGAACGGACACAAGAGGCTGGAGAAAAACCAAACAAAAGCTAAACAGATCAAATGGACTGATAGGTACCTCCTGAGGCAGCAAATGACACAAGAGGCAGAAGAAACCTAAAGAAAGCCCACGCACTAACATCACAAAGTATGTCATAAAGGTTCGAACGTTGAGCGTAAAAGACCTCCGCCAGACACTCCAATCACCGATACAGGAGTCTCACACGCAAACATGAAGAAGGAAGTCCAAACATAAAATAGAAACGACTGGCTTTCAAAAGACAACATGACAGAAAGCAAGACTAAGGTTCTGCCTTGGAATGTTTAGGGTCTGAGAGACTGATAAAAGAAAATCTATTCTTAGATTGATTGAAACAAAAACAGAAAAGGTAATATTTCCTGCCTTATGAGAAACCCATATAAATGGACGAAAACGATATCGGTCAATTAGAAAAAGAATTTTGGTGGGTACATACATATGGCTGGTGAAATGAGGAGAAGTAAAAGAATCACTAACCTCTTCAACAAATCCTTGGGATTAGAAAATACACAGTTTTTGTTCAGAAATGACGGACTAGAGATCTTTGCAGAAAAAAATGATAACGAGGTTTAGATTACACATTGTTAACATTTACAGCCTTAACAGAGAGCAAGAAAAAATGCAATTAATATTAGGAATAGAACACAAAATAAAACCCAAACAGTAACTGGATCAAAAGGATTAGAAAATGCTATTATATGTAAGGGATATCAACACAGTATTTAACAATTAACTACATATTATATCAGCAGATAGCATCCAGACACAAGTGTAACGAATGGTAATACATGCATAGCCAAACTTCAACTGACAAACATTTGGAGACAACAACACACGGAACAAAAAGGATACAACTCGAGCAGAAAAAGCCCGTAATTACACACTAAACTAATAGTTACAAAGCCATCACATATCAGTAAACAACTATCTTGATAAGGCGTATGAGAACTTTAAAAATCTGCATCCACATCAAACTAGTTTTTTTTCCTGAACTTTCTGAGCTTAGAAAAGATGAGAATAAGAGCTTCAGGGGTACTGGTACAAATAAGGAACTTCTATGAGAAAGCTCAGTATATTCGGAAGATCACACATACCTCAACGGGACGCAGCAATTATATTTCTTCCTAGCACTTTGAAATCCTGCAAATTAAGAAAATCGATAAAGGATATTATGACTTCTCATAAATGAACGTGAGTTGCTCATGGCTCTCAAAGCCATAAAACATTTATCCGATTTAGGAGGCATTCCTTTAGAATTCTTGAAACTAAAAAAAAAACCAGGGCCGTATCTGATGGAATAATACACATACAGTTTTCAAAAAGGATACATAACCACATCTCAGGAGAAAAGGTATGATAACATTATTGCAAAAGGCTGGGATGCACCGACGGATGTCTTGGGAAATTGGTGTCCTATCTCCTTGGCCACTATTGACTACAAAATTGCAAAGGCCTTGGATTTACTTTAAGGTGATAAACTCACCATTAGTATGAATCAAACGGGATTCTTAATAGAAGAAACATATCAATAACTCTAAGGAAAATATAAAACTACAGAAAAATGACAGTAATATAGAAACAAATAGCATTGGTCTAGCATAACTACCTGAAGGCATTTAATACCGTTCCGATCAATATTCTTTAAACATTTTGGATTTTTAGAGGCTTTCATCAGATGGATTGAATTATTTTGAAAAGAGTGGCAAACACTTCTTTAAAATGTAGCCGATCTCTCCCAAGAATGTTTTATCGAAAGAAGAGTACGGCAAGGGTGCCCTTAATCTTTATTTATCTCCATACGGACAATAGACTCGCGGGCGTTACGAATAAAAAAAAAAAATTCGAAAACATAAAGGAATGAATTGAACAGGTAGACTCTAAAAAATAAAGCCACTTTCATTACTTTTAAGTTTGCAGCAAAAGTACCGAACAATGATAATGGGTTAGAATGAACAGTATGGTAGGGAAATTTAGGAACATAAAATATGGTCACAGCCAACATTTTCTGATTAGTATGTTGTATAAAAAACAAAATGCCCATTATTCTTAGATGAAAGTTGTAAAAAAAAAAGGTGAAAGCTTTTAATTAATGCCGGAGGCTATAAAAATAGAAGAACATTTGAGGTCAATGGATCCCATTTTAACAGTTTTTCAATGACTGATAAAAAAGGACAATCGCGCTTTACTTTTACGATGAGTAAACTGATAGTGTATACTTCTAATCACCATACCTAACCAACAAACACCGCCCATGATTGACTAACGCTGAAGTCATCTTGAAAATAAAAGATAATCACGCTTCAGATCACAGAAAATCTGATGCAAATTATGCAAGTCTTAGGTCTTATTTTAACACCATTGTAAGAGATAACATTTTAAGTTCTTGTTAAAGCAAGACCTTTATCTTCACTGCTTAGAATGTGCCCAGGCGGCTGACCTTCCTCGGGCCTCTGAAACAAGGAAGCCGATGCCAGCCAAATATCGAAACAGCCATTGGCTAATGGATCTGAAAAAGATGCCACCCAGTAAAGGGTACAATTACATCTTTAATATTGTCAATTGCTACTAGAGATTCGCTTATGGGGCACCTACCAAAGGAAAAACGGCAAGAGAAATTTGTGAGGCCTCACTTTATTTCATTCAAGAATCCTTCAAACCGATAATGGAAAAAAGTTTTGCAATGATAACCTCACGCAAGTTCTTGTTGATTTCTAAATTCATAAGATCAACAGTAGGCCATACCACCCACAGTCGCAAGGCGACGTTAAAAGATTAATCAAATTATCAAAGAAAATTATGTACAAGGCGGAGGGAAAGGCAGGCCAGTAGTTCTACTACAGCTACAACAGCAAAAGCAACAGAGCCACCGGACCATCCACTCCATACGAAAAGTTTTTCGGAAGACCAAAGTTTTCTACCACGACAGTTGAAATGGTGGCACCAGCTAACCTAACAAATCAGGAATATAACATAGCTCCATCACAAAGGAGGCAAAAGACTTTTTTAGCTCTTCCCAAATGGATGTTCACGATGAGGAAAATACGGAAGAAGAAACCCAAAATGTTGATGAACACACTGCTCCATCTACATCTACTGCACCGTCCTCAGTGCTTGAAGATGCCACACGTGTCAAAATAAACAACACAGAATATACTTGACAACGTTTCGCCCTGAAGGCTTTATTGGGTAAAAAAATATGACGATCGCAAAGAAAATCATAAAGGAACAAAAGGATTCAACTCGAGTGGAACAAAGAAAATCACATTTCCTTTGTGATCGTCATTTTTTTTATGTGATAAAGCCTTCCGGGCGAAACGTATACTCTGTGTTGTTTATTTATTTTTATAAGTTTGAGTTGGTGGTTGTACTCTTCTACTATATTTATTTCATTTCCTTCAACAACCATTGCATCTTCAGGATCCTTAAACTATTTATGGGATTGCGGTATTTGTATACATTTTTTACTTCTAATGACGGGTGAAAACAAAACGAAACATTTCTATGAGATCAAAACACGATTGGTTTTAGAATGACCTTTTTTTTTTCTCGAGAAACTTGATGGCCAAAATTGTCATCAAGGATTTTTTGCAAAAAATACGAAAAGGCCACAATAGTACTATTATTTTAAATGGGGTGTACGAAAATGCAGAACTGGCATCTAATATATGTTTTGCAAAAAGCTACAACCATTTTCATAATTTTCTTCTGGTTGCTCTAAAATCAAGAAGTGCTAAAAGAGTTTGATAGAAAAAAAGATAATTGTAGAAAGATATTGCTAATTGTATAGTGATCAACTTGAAATGAAAAACTTTTTAAAATTACAAAATCTTATCAAAATGAAAGGATTTTTTTCTTCAAAATATGAAATCAAAACTTGACGCGAATGTACATAATAAAATCTAGATCTAGCGCTAGGTCAAGACCCTGTGCGCTAAACCTTGATCTCAAGGTCTAGTCTACGCTTATACATATAATGCATTTATTTACCGAATCATTCTGGAGAACAATGTGCAATGCACAAAATGATCACAAAAAATGGACTCTAGCTAGCTATGGAATACACCGAAAAGATTATTGAGCTGTAGACTAAAACCTCCTTGGAGGAGACACGTCTGAAGTACGGCATTGATCTAACCCACTAGTAATACATTGCATAAAATGGAAGTAAAGTCTATTCAGTGATGCGCACAATGCAAAGGACATAAATTTTGTGAGACATTCCTTTTACGAATGCCTAAATCCAGTTTGGAAAGAAGTAAAAACTTAAATAACAGCATTATATGCTGGTAAGAAAGGGGATTTGGATAAATGTGTAGTCTTACTAGGAATCACAAAATCAGATAAGAAAAACAAAAACTGCAGGTGGTCAATCATGCCATGCGATTAGGAA
>BLXT01007673.1:1777263-1787872 GCA_019648995.1 Plakobranchus ocellatus | reverse complement strand
GAAGAAGAAGAAGAAGAAGAACAACAACAACAACAACAACAACAACAACAACAACAACAACAACAACAGCAACAACAACAACAAAAACAACAACAGGTGCGTTTACGAGGACGGCAGACAAAAAATTTAATATCTGCTTATTGAAGAGTATTTATTTAAAGCCTTACTTCATGGATAGATTATTCTTTCTCTATCCCTTTCTTGTCCCCTTCTCTCTCCCCTTCTCTTTCAATGGGGACTGTGGTTAACACTTAATGGAATAAGATAGAAGTAAAAGAAGAAAAAGGCAATAAAAACTAAAACAGCAACAAAAAGATGAGCAAGCAGGTAAAGGAATTGTGGTCTTTTAGCAGCCAATGTTTGTGGAGGGTTGGGCCTCAGCCTTCTCTATATGATGTGGAAAAGGCTGTAGTTGGGCACGTCGTAAATTGTTGGATAGCTTTCAAATGTTTGAGCCGAGTTTACTTTGAGTTTGGGAACTGAGAGTCTTGAAAATGCAAAGCACAAAGAAAATTGCCATTAAAAAAGCATGCACACTTTTGTTGAACAAATCAGCACCCTCTTCACCTCTCTTCATCTTTAGAGAATCTGAAGAATGATAAATGTGGTCTGCTGACCCTTTTCTTCAGAGTCTTAGGACTTTCATTGGCACTAAGATGAACATCAAGTTAAAATGCACCACCATTGCAATTGGCAATCGTCCACAAACACATGTTGCTCACGCACACTATTTAAATCTGTTTCATTGTGTGTAACCGTACCAGATACATATGAGTGAATAACCGAGTCCATTTAATGCTCAACATCAGTATAATCCATTTCACATAACAATTATGCAAAATAAAGCAGGAATTTGTATTTTCACTAAAGAGACGCGCTGTTTAGTTTAATTTGTTTACACAAAAATCAAGCATCGCGCGCAAGTCAATTGAAAACAAAACATAAGAGCATCACACTCTCAACGCACAGCGACTGAGCTGCTTTACAATTGACGCGCACTTCTGTTTTTACTAGGCCACAGAGGCTACAACGGAAGTAGGGGCTTTTGTCTCCTCTTGCTGCGTAAGCATTACCTCTTGGCTCGTGCACAGGTAGCAAAGAATTCTAGAAATGGAACGGGAATCAAGTGACATTTTCTGGTAGACAATATGGCATCCTCCATGAGCAATGGATTTAGCTAAACTGGACTCAATTCGAGCAAAGATAAACTAGACTTGTTGTATGCAGGCCTAGCGTTAGTGATAGACGCGCTGGACGATGAAAAGCAACAGCACATTAGAAACAGTTACAGATCATTTAAGACAATCGATCAGTATGGACGAGGGACAGTATCCTTTCAAACGAAAGGAGTTGGAGCCTACTCATGGTGGAGCTAACAAATCAGGATCCTGAGGAGTTTGCGAGATAAGCCTAAGTTGTTAAGATAAATCAATTTCTGAAGCCCGGATTATCCGGGGACAATCCCACTGACTTTCTTGAATCATAGAGATAATGGCAAAATTCGAGAAATTGATGTTTCATTTAGCCACTATTGATTTACAAGGTGGTGCTCCTCCCTTTGAATTCTTATAGTAAAAGTTATTAAAGTTTAGGAGGTTAATAGAAAATACACGTACATTTAAATGTCATTTTAAATTCAAACAGTATCTTTCATTGTCCTTGTGGTAATTCAACATTAAAAAGTGAACGAGAAAATTTAAGAAACTGTGGACTGATACTTTTACCGATGTATGAAATAGATTTTTTTTTGTCTCGTGTACAGTCTTACTACCCAAAGTCCACTAATCATGTATACAACTAAATCATTTGAAAGCCCAAGTAGTCTCTATACTTTGGAGATATTTTTTGAGCGAATACCGCATGCATTCTAGTAATACTATTCCTAAGATTAGGCACAAAAAAAGTCTTGGACATCACAATATTGTTCATTGGTCTATTGATATAACTATTTTTAGAAATGGATCGGTAAATTAAGTGAAACTCGTGGAAAATAATATATAGCAATATCTTTCCCGTTGGAGTGTTGAAAACACAAGTGATAAAGGTTGCTATAGACATGTAAGTTTTGATATTGCAGTAACCACTTTTAGCGGGCAACAGCAAACTCAATTTCACCATGCTGAGCGTTCTCCTCTAAAAAAAAAAAAAAGAAGTAGTTTTATAAACCTTAACACTTAAGGTAGAGCTGTCAGACTACTTCCTCAATCTTTATTTGAAATTCAGATTAAGAGTAATACAGTTGACCCTGTACCGACGTAGAGAACGAAACTTAAATCCTTTGTTTTTCTTTCTACCAACTTCATGGTCAAACAATGCCCCTTGTCCCCCATTTTGTATCATAATTTGCTTTATTGAATTAGGGCAATAAGTAATATGAAATAACTTTAGTTTTGTTTGAACATGCAAACACACTTACTTCATGTTTTTTTTTAATTTAAACGGACATACTTTTGAAAAATTATTCTTTATAATCTTCTTCAGTCAATATTGATCTGGTTAGAGAAGGTAAAGATGAAGAGATGGTTCCAGGAGGCCTACTTTGGGTCAAAACAACTTGGACAAAGCACAAGAAGACTAGAAGAGAAATAGCCGTATATATGTATGTGTGAGAGAGAGAAAGAGAGAGAGAGAGAGAGAGAGAGAGAGAGAGAGAGAGAGAGAGAGAGAGAGAGAGAGAGAGAATTCTGAATTCTGAATTCTGAATTCCGAATTCTCAATCTTTGCTAATTTCTTTGTTAAAGTTTTGACATATAAAAATTTTTTTCTCTTTTTGTATTTTGGAGATGAATTGAAATTTTCTAAATATGGCATGATTTTGGTATATGAAGTGTTGGAAACACTAAATATTTTAACAAAAAAAGCAACTATAATAATAATAATGTTTGTTTTCAATGATGATTCGAAATTTTTTTATTAGTGCCGAACTCAAACTTTTTCTTACTGGAACTTTAATGTTTGTCTCTCTTCTGGTTATGGGTTTTTGTTCAAACTGATGTCTATGTACCACACTCATCTGTCTCTTGCAGTTATAGTGACAGTGTCAAGTCTGTTTGTCATAAAATTTTAAAGTGAACAGAATTTATGATGATTCCTAGGATAAGTGTACATTGCAACTTAACCATTGGACATTTTGGTCTTTAAAAATATATCTTGTGCTTTTTGGAGAATGAAACAGTTTAAAATCTTGCATGATTTCTAAAGGTTTGAAAATAAATGAGTCAACTCATGCAGTCATGATCTTTAAATAGACATAATATATAAAATAATGAAACAGTACCACTTAAGACAGGGTCAAGTAAATATAAAAAAGTAGAAAATTGGAGGCAATCTTCTTTTGATCATGCAATGAAAGAAAGAAAATTAAAATATCTTAATGTTACAACTGAAATTGTTAAAACAAGCTATACAGAAGTACAGCAAACACCATTAAGTAAAAAGAAAACATGGACGGAGGTAAATAAATTGTTAGGAAAGGTAAGTGAAATAAAATTCCTGGAGAAATAAAGGTTCAGATAGCCACTATTTGAGCCTTGGCAGGATCTTCTGAGCCACAAGTGGGTTATATCTTGCTGTCTCTGATGCTTTTTTTTTCATTATTTATTTGCAATTCCCCCCGTCCCCTTTCCTCTCAAATGCTCTTTAGTGAAATGACCATTTATGAGACAACCTTAGTTAAGTTCAAGGAAGAAGGAGAAATTGAGCTGAGTTTCTATCTTTGGTGCTTTATCGATGTGCTTTGTTTACCTTATTTTTTCAGTGACCATGATAACAGCTGTTGAATCAACCAAAAGGACAGGAAAAAAGAACCACTCATGTGAACGAAAGTCAGTATTAGTCATACTAAGCTCGTGACAAATTGCTTTTCTGAGTTTATGAGAGAAAAGTGATAAAATAATACTATATGATAATATGATACAATACTTTTATTTTAATGCTTTGATTATCCCTGAGTTTTTCTGCATTCAGTGAGGCATTGCATCAACTGTCAAAACATTTTTTTTCTTCAAAAAAATCTCTTTAGAAATGCAGCTGCAGAATTAACTAAATTTAGAATACTCAACTTGAGACTTCAGTTTCATTGCTCATTAAAATACAAACCACTGTTGTTTTTGTATGACTCAAAATTAAAACATTCAATAAACATCTTTCAAATGTCCTGGGCAGTGATAGAGCTTTACTGATCTCATCTTATTATTTAACCGATATGGAAGTTGATATACTTATATAATACAAGCATGATTGTCCGTTCAAATGGGGAAAGAAAATAAATTTTCCTGAGCATAATTTACTTGTCTTAGTATCGCATTAAGTGATTAAAAACCAAGAAATTCTTACTGATGTTAAAAAGTTATATTTTTCAGCATATAAATAGAGGTTTTCTTTAAACTATATGCTGAAGAATGTCTTATAATATAACGCGACTTTAAGCATATTTCTCTAAACCTGCTGAACAGGACCATAATCTACTAAACTTGGGTATACATACAGTAAACAAAATGCAAAGAACGCTTGAAGAAAAAGTGAAAAATTCATGAACCAAAATGGAACCGAAGAATTGACCATATGAAATGTAGCCTTATTCCACTCCCCTCCAGTATATTTCTTGATTGAGATTGAATGATCACTGCTTTTGTAGCAAGGCAAAAAAAAAAAAAAAAACTGACATTCTTTCGCAAATGAATTGAAAATCCCAGAACAAAAACATAAACTAAACAAAGGTGCTTTGCATACCACAGCCTTAATCAGGTTTAATTTTTAACTGAGGATCATTTCATGTAAGCTATGAATGGAGTTTGCATTCTATCACTTTGAAGGCTTGGGGCCTGTAATAATTAATTGAAAATTAAATTCATCTAGCAAATGCCATGATTCACTCAGTATTTAAGCCCTATGAACTCGAGATCTGATGTCCTTCTCTAAAAGCAAAAGTAAACCAAATAAAATTAGTGGTATCTGACGCAGCCTCAATTCAATTTATCCTTGTCTGAGCGGGATCCTGAAATCTGGAAGTTGATACCTTGACTAGGAGAGAGTTTCAGCAATTTAACATTGACTTTTTTGCAGAATTTCTAAAGAAATCCTTATATACAGTCCAATTTTTCAAAACAAATTTAAATGTAGTTATAAAAATCGCCATGATACTTAAAGTTAGGCCAAAGTAAAAAATTTCACTATTTCAGCAATAGTGGAACGGACAGATTGAAATAAACTTCAGATATCGAGATACTGATTCTCGATCTAATAAATATCTAGGCTAGTATTTTCATGTGGCTACCTGGTTTGCAATCATAATCACAACGTGAATCAACAATTTCAAAATAGGGCCTTCTCTAAATTTCGGTATTGTGCGATATATAATCAGAATCCTGGAACGCAATTTTGGGAAAAACTTGCCAAATTTAGGCGTATGGATCCTAATTAAAGAAGATCTAGATTAGATTTTTCTCCAACAATATCAAGATGATTTAACTTTATCAGGTTAGGTCCAGACCTAGATCTAGGCCTATCAGGATCTGGATCTACATCTAGACTCTAGGTTCCAATAACATACCTAAATTCTAGATTTTAGATCAAACTTGGATGTTGATCTATGATTCCGATGAAACAGTCTCTAAAGATCGAATCTAGAGTCTAGATCTAAATTTAGACTCTAGGCTAGGCTGAATCTAGGCCAACCCAACTTCGATTCGATTTCACCGAACTCACAGATTTTTTAATGCTATGCTTTAGGGCAGGCCTAGATCTAATCTGGATCTAGATCTAGAGATATTTACGAATCGATATCCGGAGCTGCGTTCAAATCGCTTCATTTTGTCGTTCAGTAGGAACTTGAAGTGTCAATATATTTACTGTCGCATTTGGTCCACTTTTTAGAGCGTCCTGGGATAATTGTCCCAACTATGAACACAGCCCCGTACGGATATGCCAACGGCGACAAACGTTTTTAAAAAACACAGATGTGTTGGATTGAAAGGGGCGAGCGGCGAAATAAAAAATATATTTGTATTCACGGCAAAACAGTTTCAAACTCGGAAAAAGCAAAGGCGTCACACGCTAGATAAAAAAATCAAAGAATTGTTTGTCGCAAACCGCAAGTCAATCGGTGCTGGCATTAAAAAGCCTTTCGCTTTTAACTCGCCAGCCACCACAAATAGATAATAGATTTGAGAACAATAATGAATAGAATTTATCGACTTTTGGTTCTTAGCTAGAGCCAAGCTCAAAGCGATTTATTTTTTAATTAAGTTTTTAGTGAAATGTTATCCTTATCAATTTAAAATGGTAAATTTAACTTAATACATGTAAACTTTTTGTATCAAAGCACGAAGGCTGATGTTTTTTTAAACACGGGATCAATGCTTTTAAAGTTAATCTTCATGATCTTTAATATAAAGAAGATGGAACCAAAATATTGTTTTGCAATGTATTTTCAATTCTATAATTTCATACTACTTGGATGCATACAGGCTATGTCCTGAAATTACATGAATTTGGTTATTTATATCCTTGGGTTGTAAGAGCTTACGTGATCTAAGCTTTAAGGCCCTACGTCTGGCCAGGGTGCCAATGACGGGGCTCGAATCCTCAACGGAAGGGTCCCCGCAGATCTGAGGGAAGACTCGCTAGCCACTGAGCCTCCTATGCCCCACATTTTGATGGTGCAGGCATTAGAGAATCTTAAAACCAATCTACTACTATGAGTACCATTGTCAAAATTTTTTACCATAATTCTTTTTATCTGTAAATCAAGGTTTTCTATCACGAAATAAATATTACTTTTATGCATGAATTTAAACAATGAGCATTTCTAACTTAACTTCTTAAAATGTTGTTTTAATTTTACTGTAATCACTGTAAATAAATTTTCAAGTTGATAAAACAAAACAAAAAAAAAAGTGGCTTGCGTGGTGGATCATCTTCTTAATAGAATGGTATTATGATAGGGCTTGCAGCTTAAAAAAAGAGTCACAGAATAAATACATGTGCATTACTTTATCACAGCAAATAGTAAGTCATTAAGTACAGTTTATACTGCGCAGTAGAATTACCTACTCTGCCAGCTGGGGCCAAAACATAAGCATTTGCCTGAAAAATCGTAAACTTTGCGCTGGTGTGTTCCCGAGTTGTTTGTTTGTCTTGTTTTATATATTAAAACTCGCAAAATCTACCCTTTGCAACAATGTCTCTTTTGTTTTACTGCTTTTATAGGGACAAAATTACACACCCACATATACAGGCCATTTTCAAGTAAATCGTGCGCTCAGGCTAGAACTTTCATCAAGATTTTCATGTAACTCTCCGAAACTCCGTAAAAGTGTCTCTATCTTTACATGTCTTTCTATCAAAATCTCTCTCTCTCTCTCCCAAACTCTGTAAAGATGTCTCTACGTCTCTTTCTGTCAAAATTTCTCTTTTTCTCCCTAATAATTCTGTAAAAGTGTCTCTAATACTTCATCTCTTTCTGTCAAAATTTCTCTCACTCTACCTAATGCTGTAAAAATGTCTCTATCTTTACATTTATATCTCTTTCTGTCAAAACTTCTCTCTCTTTCTCTCTCTCTCTTCCTAACTCCATAAAAGTGTCTCTATGCTCTTTCTGTAAAAAATCCTCTCTCTCTCTCCCTCCCTCATTCTGTAAAAGTCTCTATCTCTACACCTCTTTCTGTCAAAATTTCTCTCTCTCTCTCTTGCTCTACCTCTGTCCAAAGTGCAATCAAAATATGTCTTTCTCTCACTCCCTCAGTCTATCCCTGTTTCTGTATCTCCCTCTGCCAAGTTCTCTCTCGCTCGCTCTTTCTGTCTCTCTTGTTCTCCCTCTGTCAAAAGTAAACTTAAAATTTCTCTCTCTCCCTCTTTGTCTCATTCTCTTCCTCACTCGTCTCTATGCTTGCATCTCATTCTGTCAAAATGCCTCTCTTTCTATCTCTGAGTCGCTCTCTCGTTCTCTGTTTCTCTCTCTGAGTCTCTTTCTCTTACTCCCTCACTCTGTCTATCTCTTTCTCTGCATCTCTTTCTGTCAAAAGTTCTCTCTCTCTCTCTCTCTCTCTCTCTCTCTCTCTCTCTCTCTCTCTCTTTCTCCCTCTCTCTCTCTCTGTCAAAAGTACACTCAAAATTGTCTCTCACTTTCTCTCTCTATCTGTCTCTCTCTTATTTTCTTTCCCACCCATCTTTTTACTATTTTCTCTCTTTCCCTTCTCTCACGCAAGAGCTTTATACCAATTTTATTGAAAAAGGTGTCACTGGAATCAGTGAGTCCTAAATTCTTGATAGCATAGTTGTGTTTGAATATCCTTGGGCATTTTTCATTCTAGACCTTATTATGAAGTGTGAACCTGTTGTGTAGATACAGTATTAAAATTACTATATCGATAGATTCTACTAGTACTAGTAGTAAGTTAGATCAAATTTCTGTAATGCCTCTCTCCCTTGGAAATTCATAAACATAGGTGTCTATTATAGCGCCCTCTTCCCAACTCCCACAAAAAAGCCCATAGCTAAAAATATTTCTTTAAAAAATCCATCATAATAATAATACAAATGCCCAGTTACGACCTATTCATACCACTGTATATAATATGTCGTCATAATGATAGTAGTTGTAACTTGGTCAAATGGTTATTCGAATGCAAGTCGTCATAACGCTGACCAAAGTTCAGAAATGTTAGAGCGACCACTTATTTTTCTATATTTTTCTTATAACAAAAAAAAAACCAAACCAATAATGTTTTGACTAATGTTGAGAATAAGTGTGTTAGATATGGTATTCTCGTCGTTGTAGCGTGTAAAATGGGACATATACCATCGGTCGCCCCAACCATGATTTGCACAATGGTCGCTCTAACCAGGAATTAGTTGTTATATATATGTGTGTATATATAATTATATATAATATATATATATATATGTGTGTGTGTGTATATATATATATATATACACACACACACACACACACGGGTCTCTTATCGGGGGCGTCGGTAGCACAGTGGCTTGCGAGTCCGCCCTGAGATCTGCAGGGATCCTTCTGTCGCGGGTTCGAGCCCCGCTACCGGCGCCCTGGCCTGACGGAGGGCCTGAAAGCCTGAGATCACCTTGTTGTGGACTGGCTATATACAAAAAATTAAACTCATGGGTCTCTTATTCGTGTCAGGTCTTTAATTCGTGTCTAAGGCGCCCATTCGAGTCTACTTTGATGTGACCTTTCGCCTATCTATAAAGAGCGCTTATTAATTTCTGGTCTTTGCGGATTAGGAAAACGCCTTTTTAGCTTATTTTTTTTTTAAACGTTTTCGCGTTTTATAAATTCCTTGGTCCAAGATCTACAGAAGGCCTTGAAATTACGCGAAATTAAAAAAACAAGTCCACATTGCTAAATTAATTGAGATAGTACAAACGTTTAGAATATAAATCTAGATCTTTTGCTTCGTTGTGGCATCCTGCATCCCCTGCTTTTATCTTTATCTTCCCATCCCATTAGAAGTTAAATCTGGGGTCAAATCCATAATTGCCCCAGACCTGCTAGGAGCTTTTACTTGGCAATTTTAGAATTTCATTTTTATTTATAATATTATGAAACCCACCATACTTATCCGTTTCGTTATGCCATCTTCCCCCTGAGATTACATCTAGGTTCTGGACAGTAGATTGCAGTCCGTAGTTACTTGTATTCTAGATGATGACCTTGCTTAGGAAAATTGATGTGTGTAATAAATGTGAGATTTAAGAAAACCTTTCGGTAAAAAATCATGAAAAGATCAATGTGTCTGTTATGAATGGCAAAAATCTGCACCGCCTACTCAAGTTGATCTTCGGCTAGATTCACGATTGGATACACTATATAGGTTTAGGGCGTGATTGAAATTAGCCAGGAAAGGGCAAGGTCGTTATTTTCTTTCGTCAGTTAAATTTAATGCTTTGAATGCCTTTTCGAAACTAAATTAAACTAATTTCATTTGACGGTATTTCGAAACAAAAAATTCTCAAATTTAAGCTTTTTTTCTCTAGAACTTTGGCTTTTTTGTTCAATTTTGGTTGCCCGATCGAAACAAAAATAATGAGATTAACCAGGATCCATTTATGCAAATGAGTATATGTTGGATGCCCATGTCGTCGCTGTAAATTTTGAAAATCACGTTTTTTTTTCGTTTACCATTTTTTTCAAACATGATCTAAAAGTAAATTGAAAGCTCTATTGAAAGGGGTTTTGATAAACAATATTTTGATGTAAATTTCGTCCGATTCTGTTGAGAATTACGTGTGAAAAGAATGGTACTTTGCTTCAATTTGAAATCCATTCTCCCATGGTCAGACGTTATTTCAGAAAAAAAAGCCAATGACCAACTTTAAAAGCCTCTATGCAACTTTGAAATGTTTAATATGGGTCTGTAATGAACAGATTATAGGTCTAGATCTAACGGAAATTCGACATTGTTTACATTTATGCCCCATTTCGACGAAACCATGTAACAGACATGTTTAAGGTCACTGAAAAAAGATGACACTATTGGAATTCCTTTCTGGCTGCACCAAGCTTATTGCCCCTTTTGTCTTCCTCCTGGTTCAGTACACAGGTTTTTTTTTTTTTCCGTGCAATGGCTGAAAGCGAAATTTG
>BLXT01007673.1:1726812-1743414 GCA_019648995.1 Plakobranchus ocellatus | reverse complement strand
TTTTTTTTTTTTTTTTTTGGTCGTTTTTCTTTTCTTTTCTTTTCTTTTCTTTGGTTTTTTTGTCCTTTTTTTATTCATTGGCATTGGCACTGCAACACACTCCTATTTTATTTATATATAGCCAATCAAGGGCATCTTTAATCGATGAAGAAGAAGAAAAAATGCCTTTGACATCGAGTAGTGAATACGTCTATTATTTCTTATGAACATAAAGAAACTTGCGTTCACTAGGATTATTCCAGATCAACTGTGTTAAAACTCTTAATAATAATAATAATAATAATAATAATAATAATAATAATAATAATAACAGGTTAGAATTTCTCGCCTAGATCAAGGCCAAGCCAGCTGACTTCACTACAAGGTTTGGCCAAGGCCCTGAGCCATTGGACCAGAGGGCTCGAAAAGGCAGTCTAGGCCAAAAAGGAGTAGACAATCAGCCTTAGGTATAGGCTGTACCTTGATTCTAGGCACATATTGTAGGCCTACAATGTGAAATGTGGATTTAAACTGGTTATAGACAGATATGTACGATATTATCTGTGTGCTAAGAGTCAAGAGAGAATCAGTGGCTTGAAGTCATATACCTAGTTGTTATTATTTCTTGGCCCCTTCCTGCCTCAACGGAAATATTTAGATCTACATATCAACCTAACTAAACTACTCTTGCGCCCTAAACAAGAAATTCGCCTCAAGATCTAGATCTAGGTCTGATTATAGAACAGATGCTTAATTATCTAGATTACTTATTTTTATGGAGCTTATTTAGCAGTATTGAATTGAAACCTAGATTGACTTTGATTGTGAAATCGAAGGAATTAAATCAAGATAGAGATTTGTTCTGCATTCTTGGCCTAGAGTACGCCTATCGTCCTAGATGAAGATATAAGGTGCGGCACTCCCATTGAAGTCCCATCCCAGCCATTTGATAGTTCGATATCTAAATCTAATGTGAACCTAATCTACAATTTTGAGGATCAGTAGTGAAATGAAGACCCACACATGTAAAAAAGATTTAATATCAAAGATGGGTTGTA
This sequence comes from Plakobranchus ocellatus, assembly GCA_019648995.1. Lineage (NCBI taxonomy): Eukaryota > Metazoa > Mollusca > Gastropoda > Plakobranchidae > Plakobranchus > Plakobranchus ocellatus. The sequence goes on along the minus strand of BLXT01007673.1, from coordinate 1,742,377 downwards.
ACTTAGGTCTTTGTGTATAGCCTGTCTACATCACGGTGATCTCAGGCTTTTGGGGCCTCTCACAGGCCAAGGTGCCAGTGACAGGGCTTGAAGCAATAATTAAGTTCGCTATACACTGGCCCATAGATGCCACTCACTTTATTTTAATTGCTTATTAAATTGTAAAATTAACGAATATGATTTGTACCTGTTCTTGCGATCTTTAACTAACTCTACACTGAAAATACAAAATGATTTCTTTTGAAAGAATTGTCCCTAAAAGTCCCTTACAGATTAATGATGCGAACTTTCGGTCTAGATCTTCATAAATCTTGAGAGCTGTCTGAACGCGTCGAAAATCAGATTTTTAATATATTTTCAGTATGGAAAAATAACCTTCATGGCTTTCAGTGGTGAAACCTGAAAGAACTATGCTTTAAAGCATAGCATTTTAACTATCTGAAAAAAAAGTATATGAAAATTCTTTTTCAATGGCTTTATACGATAGGCAATATATGACTAATTCAAAACGCGTGCGATATATAGATTTTCTGGATCCATTCTACTCTACTTTATCAACCAATATTTAGAGTAAAACATGTATATGAAAACTTTGAAACTGTGTTAGTGTGGGCTCTAGATATAAAACCAGTAAACATATTTAGCATTTTTTTAAAAGCTCTGATTGCCCTTTTTTCCTCATTTTTATAAATGGTAAAATTGATTGAACTGAATCTTGGATTAACAATTTCAAATAAATATCAATAAATCTCAACTCAAGTTATTTGAGATTTTAAAATGCTCACCTGGCTCTGTAAAAAGTGTAGTGTTAAAAAAATGTTACAGTAAAAAAATTTAAATTAACACATATATGAAGGTAAACAATTTTGACATCCAAATTTAGATTTGGCACATTGATTTTCATGCATAATTGTTAGCTTGCATATAATGTTGCCTTACAGTGATGGCAGTGTAGACTTATCACTGCTTGTACATGTTCCTGTCGCATAAATTTTCTGTGTCAATTTCCACTTCCAATATTAAATTTGACACTTGTGAGCAAGCTCCAGTTTTACTCTGACTTTTGGTAACTTGCTATGGTATAAAGGGCTTGTTGTAGTATTTTTCTGATTGCTGCTGTATGTGGGTTTTAAAAATATAATTCTATGTTTCGACATAATTTTTTTCATGTGTTACAGATCATTTACCACCTTGAGCATGTCAACAATATGCAGGTGAAAATATCAGGGACGCTGGTGATACATTGACAGTTTATCTAATCAGTAATCCTGAGTTGCCACGCCATCAGTCGTAAAGTGTTTCTGATGCCAACTAACTCTTTGGCCAGTCATCAACAAGTCTTATGATGGTAAGTTTATGCTGACTGGCAAAGTTGATGAAATATTGGAATCAGTGCTAAGAGTAGACTAGGAGCAACCACTTTTAAAGAATAAAACTAAACATATTTTATTTGTAAATGTTGAAGAGTATAAATGTCAGATCATCTAAAATTGGCCTGTGGGGCCACAAAATTTCACACTATGGTGTTTAATGATTAAAAAACAAAAAGTCAAAAATTTAAGACAGAATAAAAGTAACAATAATTACAATAATTCATCACATGATGAGGCATTTTGTTTCAGGTATCTTATTTACCAAAAAAAAATATATAACTACGGCTTCTTCTATCCAAGTAAAAAACAATTCATTGCATAGCAAATTTTGTTTTTAAAACTTAAAAGACTATCTATTCTGTATGGGCACCATGCAGTTTGTTTGAATTCAGTCGCATAAAAAAATCAACGCAATTCATCCCAAATACGATTTATCTGGAACACTATACTTAAAAAACACCAACAATTTTTTTAATGTGCAGTAAAAAAGTAGTGCACAGTATTGGTACTTAAACATAGATCTATAATACATTTTCTACCTACATTTTGATCGCATCTTCCTAGATTTACTGCGATAAAAATATAGCCACTTTAGTTGTAAACTGTAATTGAATCGTACAAAATTCCTTTAACCACAACCCATTTTTCTTGATCCCACATCCTACTTGCAGCCCCCATAGTCACATTGTGTGCCTATCAAATTTCACAAGCAACAGACGATTGCTTTATTTATGCAAAGGTTCAGTTTTTACTGTAAAAAAAAAAAATGATTGGCACAATATATATATACCCTGGCAGTTCAGAGCCTGATAATAAAATGTAATTGGCTGAAGAAAAAGAAACAGATAAGTAAGATGAGAATATGCCTTGGCTCTGAATAAACTGCAGCTTTCTGAAACTTCGAAATAACCATTTTTTCTATTACAGGAACAAGAGGGGTAAATGCATCTAAATTTATCTGAAAATTGGATTATTAAAAGGAAATCATACCCCCAAAAAAATTTAGTGTAGTTTTTGTTTTCTTTGAAACATTTTTTTTTTACTTCAAGATTGCCAAACCAAATGTGTGAGTGCCAGCTATTATTTGACTCTGCAGCACATTATGTTGAGTAATGATAATACAAATGGTTCACAGCTTGTCTCAAGTAGGTAATTGCAGGAATTTGGTTTCTTTGCACTGGCATCAGTGACTTGGCAGGGTTCAAAGAGAGAAGATCAACACCAACACTCCTACATTTAGTAGTGACAATGGCCTTTAGTGTCAATCAAGCAGAGCATATCACTCTTTCCCTTTTGCTTTTTTTTTTTAATTTGATTTGATTTGATCTCTGGGAAAATTTTTTTTCTTCTTAATTATTTTCAGGATAACTCTCCTAAGGTCTTTAGGCAGATTGATGCCCCTACTCACTTCATCAAACTTTTGGAGTGGCATTACAGATTCGTATGCCTATTAAATATTGGAGATTTGACTTGACATATTTTTTTTTGAAACACCATAAAAACTGTTCACGATGAACTGAGAGACTTTGCCCAGAACACCTGACGATAGATGCAGAAGTAACTACATTTTGACTTGAAAGTTTACGGTAGTGATACTTTAATGTTCGTAAAGATTTTATTTTGGGACACAAAACATTTTCTAATCACATAATTATTGGTTTCTTTTAAATAAAATTTTACAATTAAATGTACATTCAAAAAACAAAATAACTTGTTTATGTCTTCAGTGTTTTTGTGGCGTCTACACATTTCATCTATAAGTACTTACTGTATGTATATATATATATATATATATATATATATATATATATATATAGCTATATTTGATTTCAGTTTGTCAACTTTCGGTATTGGGCAAATTTTATTGATGAAGTCATCATTAATTTTCCCATAAACTTGCAAGTAATCAGTCATCTGCATTGCTCTTGCAAAAAAAAAAAAACAAAAAACAAAAAACAACAACAACAAAAAAAAAGGAAATGGGATATGTAGCATGCTCATCTGAAAAATCAGGCTTTACTGCATATTTCATTGGCACAAAGCTACACAGGCTTTAAATAATTTTGCAAGAAATTGAAAATTAAAATGCAAACTCACTGTATAACTTGAGGTAAAATTTGGGTACTAGTAGTTTAAAACAACATCCAGCAATAAATATTGCTGTTGCTATGAAAATGAGAGGACTAGATAAGAACATCTGTGTAGCATTTTTATAATTATGTGTTATGAGAATACAACTCTACTTAGTGTTATAGTCTACACCCACTACATGTACAACTAACCTATAGGCCTACCTAAACTGTATGAACAGTCTTAGGCTTTCAAATGCCCAAACCCTAACGTGGGGCGTATTTCGTTATTAAAAAATCTCACCAAATCATGAATTGTTTATCTAGGCTTACTTTCTCCACCCAGGGCACGAGGGTCTGGGTTACGCTATTATATATACCAGGCTGCCTCTGATATAGCATGTTTACGAAAAAAAAAAAAAAGAAGCAACAAAGCAGTTTTAATATACCGGTACTACTTCTGCTACTACTGCTACTGATATTACTAGTACTCCTCATCCTCCTAGTACTACACTACTGCTGATATCCATAACAATAGAAACACTATAGCATCAGCAACTACCAATATTACTACTATTACAACAACAACGACGAATAAATAATTTCTTTTAATTAATAAAAAAAATTACTAATACCTTACCAATAATTATCACGGTCATGAAATTACTCATTGTTTACAATACTTGACATAATAAAATGTGCACTGCTGCCCTGCCTTGTAAGGATGTTTGTGTTTTAGACTGTGTTTTGGAGCCAAGTTGTGAAATATCGATAATATTGAAAGTGAAGAAATTGTCTTTTGAATTACAAAGTAATCAACACACACGACTATATTTACATTCAGACCAGTATTTATTCTGACCGTACGGCTACATTTTGATGGGCCTAGATCTGTACATAGTGTAGGTCCACAGGCAGGAACGCAACCTCCAGCACCCGATTTGCAAGTTTCAACCGTTATCAATTCAAGCTATTATTAGTATTCAATTGTCAACATTACGTTCGTATGAAATAATTGTTTAAATGATATTGAATCTAGGACAGGTTATATTAGAGTAATTCTTAATTCGTTCCGGCATTTTAGTTTATGGTTTATCACTAGGGTAACGTTACTAACAAAGGAAGCGATGCTCCGCTATGACCGATTCATAACAATCCATCACTTTGCGTAGTTTAATCTGATTTTCTCATATAATGATAAATTCCTCGACTTTTTGAGGTCCTTGAGATCGTTGTTCTATACATTTTGAAATAAAATTATTCGAACAAATGCTGCTATATTTTCGCAACCATACAACGGACTTTTAATATTACTTTTGATAGGGCAAATCAGGACATTAGTCGCAAGTGACGTCAGCTAAAGGGAAATAAGTGAAAGGGGTTTTGAATTTCAAATCAAAATTTAAAAAGTCGTGTCGTTTAAAAAAAAAGTGAAAAATATCTTTAAAATCATCTAAAATCAGACTATACCACATATCAAGATTTGGGTAAGATCTAAAGAAAAAAGTAAAATTAGGGGTAAGTGTACCTTTAAATCATACTTGCAAAATATATACGTTAGAAAAAGTTTGGAAGTGAAATGTCAAAGAGAATGGCTGCAAAGTATGGATTACCACAAGTTTTAATATAGAGACAATTCTATTCATAATGTATAGCCTTGTTGCCGCGTATCTTTTCTTTCAGTCACAACCCTGTTTCCGGGCATTGAGCTTCGAAGACAAACGTTGTTCTGCTACTATGCCTGCTCTGAAGTTAGCGATTAAGCTCATCTTTTCGAAACAGCATTATTAAAAAAATGAATCTACAATTAAACCCTTAGACACCCTTAATTTGACTAAGAATTGCACTTTACTGCCCAAGTGTCGGTTTTTTATTAATAATCGAAATGGAACCAAACGGCTTTGATAGGCAAACCTAAATCTAGCCTAGGAGCTTTGAAACTTGATTAGACATTATGAAGATAATCAAAAATGGATAAGAAATCGACACTAAAGAATCAATAATGCAAATATGTTTACAAATTGTATAGCTTTTTAATTTCTTTCTGGCTCGGAAACCTAGATTTAGCACCTTAACAGCTATGACCAGAAAATTGCGCGAGGTAACAAGAATCAGTATTCAGTCGAGGAATTCTAAAATAATCTACTTTTACATAAAAGAACTCTAGTTTTATTTATATCTACCATCTTCTATATTTATTTTATCCGGAGTAATGCCTAATTATATGTACTACCACCATTTATATCGCACAGATTAAAACGATAAAAAGCACCAATGATATAAGACTTTGGTTACAATATAAAGTTACACTGAAGTGAGACTATTACGAAACTCTAAGCGGACTCATACTTTTCTAATGATTCATGGCCACGAAATAATATTTCGGAAAGAAATTCAGAATCTAGGAACTATTTTAGACCAATAAACACCCATGTTATCTTCTCACCTATTTAGATACAAAATTGTATTCTCAGTTAAGAAAAAATGCCAGCGCTAGAAAAAGATAATCTTATGAGGTGACAAATTTGTGATTTGTTCCACTTATTTTTTTCTAGGAAAATGCATCATTGATCACAAGTTAAGGTACACACTTGAGTATAATCAAGGACTAAAATTGCTGACATTATGTTTTACATTACTACGTCTCAGTAATCTTGGATTAACGAGGACACTATTAAATTCAAAGTGATTCCACGGTGTTCTATAATCCTATTTTTTGTGGCCAGTATAACAAGAAAAGCTTGAATGGTGGCTTTATGGTTCCGAGGTTGCATAATGCCAAGGTATTGTCAAAAAACACAGCAATGATAATATAACAATTATGAATGGTACTGAATGTTCCAGCTTAAACCGGAACGTGTGATGGATCTGTATGTCTGGACTACAAATTTTCCTATGATAGGTGTAGGAATGAAGATCTGCATCCTTTAATGTTACAGTATTTTGGCTCAGCTTGATATGAACGTTTAGTATGGGTTTGTCAGACTTTCGTAAATGCTTTCATTTTCTAGGTATGTGATTCTTACTGGTTTTTTTTATGCTTTCCTGATTATTTTCTTAATTTCTCTCGCTCAATTGCTCATTTTCCTTTCCCATAATGATTTAGAACACCATACGTGTCTCGTGTGCATTTTTATAAGCTGTGGCTCATTAGACTTTGATTTGAAAATATCGTTTTGAATTTTTTATGACCTCTTTTGATATATTCATCCCAGTGACAGACGTCAACATCAAATGAATAATTTAGTAAAATTATTGATATAGAAACTCCGTAAGTTTGTCCTTTTGATGACGTTGTATTTGTTCAAAGATTGAATATTCTCTAATCGTCTGCTTTCTTTTTGCTATCAAAACTATCTGTAAGCCACTAAATAAACTATGATGATTCTGTTTGAATAAATTGATTGAGTTTGAGTTGTTCAAGTTTGCTCTTTCTTATTGCCATAGCTGAATAGCAATTACAAAGTTAACATTGACCACTCTACAAAAGATAACTAAGACCAACGTGGTCATTCTGTAAAAGAATTCTGATCATCTCAAAGTATGAAAATTAATTCAATCTCAAGATACCCCATTCAAGTATGTGGCTTTAAAACCAGAGATTTTAAGCAATATAAGTTTAAAAAAATGGTTGCAAGATTTATAATACAAAAATCTTTAAACGTCATTTTTTCAAAACTTTTTGGTCTTATTTCTTGTGGCAAGCAGCCATCGACATATTCTGTAATATCCCTGATATCCTAAACGGGGTTAATTCAATTCATTCCCAGCGAATGTACCAATTTATCGCAACACTTTTACAATATTCAATGTCCACAAAAAAAAGCACAGGCGAGATCATATTATATCTATTTTAATGGAATTTCGGTCGACACCAATATCGAATATGTACGACACAGCACTTAACTTTGTACGATGTATATGCCATCTAGGAATGTAAGACATGCGAAAGACAAAGTAAATCTCTACAAACCAAGAATACACTGAAAGGTTAAGATGTATTTCAATATTTTGGCGCTTAGTTTGGAATATTTCTAAGCCCAACAGGGAAGTGTCATGATAAAAAAAAATTAAAGATATCCTCATGCTATTCTTGCAATTAAAACTGAGAATAAATCACGAATCTTAATTGATAGTGTGAAACATTCAAGCCTATTTTACAAATAAGTTTTTAAATCAATGCATTAATTTTTATTAGTTATTTATTTTCAAATGTGAAGCGCATGGAGCACTTTGTCATTTGTGAATACTAGCTTGCGTAAAATCCATGTATACGTCTTCTTCGTCTTCTTTAAGAAACGGTATAACTGAATAGACAACACCAGCATCTTAATGTAACGTTATGACTTATAGAATGAAGTTTGACACTTTTTACAGATGCAAACAGAGATAAAGGACATGACTAAAGACACAACATAACTTCACTTTCTCAAACATATGTAATTGTTGTGGCATTTTTGTCCAATTTTGAACGTATAAAATACCAATGTCATCCAATAATTTCCGATATGCATGGCAAGGCAAATCCGATGCTCACCATTTCCGTTTCAAAAGTGTGTACACCTTTGGCGTTCCAAGTGTTCCGGAACCCTTTCCCCTGCAAATATTATGTACCTGTGGGTGTTGAATGTGTACAATTTTAGTGCCAGCTGAAGCCATATTATCACCCTCAAATTGCTAAAATTTGTCAGCTTCGTTGCTCAGCCGCTTTTCTATACAATGATTTCTCAGAGGATTAGTCTAAAATCATTTCATATTTGAGTAAACCGTCTAGATCTAGTAATGTTCAAGTATTACAGTTTGGTAGACTGAGATTTGAATTTGTGTGTATGTCCTCGTTTTAGTTTAGTTCCACCAAAACTGCATTTCCGTAAGAGTGAAGTTTGGGTACACCTAGACAAAAAAATGAAGGTTGTGCAAACATGAAACAACGATATAGGGTGCAGTCTAGTTGTAATCATGGGACCTCATTACTTGCTACTTATCATTTTTTTTTCTCCTTTGCACCCTTATTATCATTATTTTCCTGCTCACTAATATATATTTCTCATTCCCTCTCTCTTAACCTCTTTTCGATGTCACTGAACTATATATCTCTTTATTTTTCCTCGTCTTCCGCACTTGCTCTCTCTCTTTTTTTTTCACGTTCTATTCACTCTATCCCTATCTACTATCTCTCCTTCCTCTTCTCTTTTGCCGCCCATCTACTTTATCTCTTCTCTTTTCCGGTGACAAAATAGCTAGCGAATCTGCCCTGACACCTGTAGGTACCCTTCTGTCGCGGATGCGCTACCAAAGCCCTGGCCCGAATGCCTGAGATCATCTTGTTGAGGACAGGACAAATGCCAACCAATCAATTAAATTCTTCTATATTTCGCTTGTTCTTACATATATATATATATATATATATATATATATATATATATATATATATATATATATATATATATATACATACATATATATATATATGTATATATATATATATCCTTCCCTTTTTCAATTTTGCTCTCTCTCTCTCTCTCTCTCTCTCTCTCTCTCTCTCTCTCTCTTGATAATGCTAACCATAAAGAAGTAAAAGAATATTATGAATTTATTTATCAACTTTAAAAAATGAATTTAACAAAATGATACAGAATATTGTTTGTATGCTTTATACACGCTTTATAAATTTACTGTTTCACCCACTTTACTTCTATTGACATAGTCAAACTAATAAAGTTAGATATAGAGCAATAATACGGACATAGACATCAAGATCTAGCCACTCAGTACGAATTAAGGCGCTCACATTTTTTTTTGGTTTATTTTTTTTTTTTTTTGCATTGCCGCACTCATCATTCTGACCTCCTAACATTATTCTTTTGCTTAGGCTGGCTTTTTCTAGACCAAGAAACAGAGCGTCAAGTATATATCAAGGAGTTCCCAACTTAGGACTTGAACACGAACAGCTCGTTTCCAGACTTCCCCAGCAGGGGCGAGTGTATACATGCCATCTAGCGCTCTAGACTTGACAAAACTGTTAACATGGAGCCTTACTATCAATGAAAATAGTCCTTTGCATATAACATAGAATTTAAAAAAATAAATTTCTAAGATTTCTACGCCTTAAAATTCGGACTTTTACTTTAAATCCATTCATCCAACAGTAGACATAATGTACTTCTCAGCATGAATTAGTTAAACCTTTTTAGAGATTGAAAAACCTTTGGGCACTACATTTTCTTTCAACCAAAACTGTTTTTTATTGATTACTATTTTTAAATAGCAGAATCCGACAAACAACTCCAAAAACTTCTAGATACTGTAGTTTTAGAGAGCGAAAGAATGGACCTGTCTTTTAATGTAAAGAAAACGGTATGTATTGTCATCTCAAGAAATCATCTAACCACAAGTACAATCTCGTTAGCAAAGGCGAAAAATCAAACAAGGTACAAAATTCAAACGTCTAGGATACCTAATAACATCAGATGGCCGATGCACAAGTGAAATAAGTAAAAGAATAACCATGGCCAAAGATACATTCCAAAAAATGAAACCAATACTAGCAAATAGAAACATAAGTATGACAACCAAAATAAGGTTAATTAAAACATATGTATGGTCAGTACTTTTGTATGGTTGTAAGTGTTGGACAATAAACAAAGAAATAGAGAAAAAACTAGAAGCAGTAGAGATGTGGTTTATCAGAAGAATGATAAAAATATCATGGACAGAAAAAAAAGTCTAATGAATTGGTTCTGAAAGAGGCTTATCTTGAGCGATCATTAATTAAAACCATAAGGCAGAGGCAACTACAATTTTTAGGCCACATTTGCCGACATAAGGGTTTCGAACACTTAGCAATCATTGGAAAGATTGAAGGCAAACGCAGTAGAGGTAGACAGAGAATAAATTTTATTGAAAATCTTAAGTTATGGGCAATAGGCAAGGGTAGCAAAAACAACTGTATAAGCTTAACTGAGAAAAGGTACCTGATGATGATGATGATGATGATGATGATTTTCAAACACACATATATTTAGAAACACACTGAGACATACATACAAACAGATAGACGCACAAATTATGGAAATCAGTGGTAAAATATCTTAAATATCATTAAGAGTAAGAGTGATGTACGCACACACACACTCACACATACACGATAAGATTATCCAATTGTGTGTGTGTGACAGAGAGTAAGAGAGAAAAAGAGAGAGAGACAGACATACAGACAGAGAGACAGAGAGAGTTTTAGGATCGAGACAAAAAATATAAACATGTATTTAATGCAAACACAAGTTTTCCACGTTCATTTACTCAAATCCAACCTATTTAGTAACAAATAGACAAGAAGAAATAAGCTGTAACGCACAAAGATACACACACACACATGCACGCGCATACAACGCTTGAGTAAGTGTCTTACACTATCAGAGGCAGAGAGAGAGAGAGAGAGAGTTTTACTATGACAGACCGAGGTTTGACTTTCAAGATTCAGAAAGACATATACATACAAGGCATCAACTGATTCCCAACATTTTGAAAAATAGTTGAGTGAAATAGGGAAGAAAACAACAGAATGATAGCAAATAGGATTAACCAAGCCAACAAACAGCCAGGTCAACACACAACAGGCAGGAAACCGAGCAAAGAGAAAGAGAGGTAGGAGAGCAGGTTTACTAGTGAAATCACGCAGGGTAAACAATATCAAACGGCCACCTTTGCCTACTTTACTTTTGTCAAACGTAAACAGACTCTTCAATAAAACAGATGAACTATTTAGCAGATTGCAAAGCCAAAAAGATTTTCGAAATTGCCATGCCCTATGTCTTTCGGAGACTTGGCTGAATAATTCTCATCTAGATGGATAAGTAAAACCCCTTGGGTTTTCTATATATCGACAGGACAGGGATAAGATAACAACGGGAAAGCAAGACGGTGGAGGTGTGTGCTTCATGATACTTGACAAGTGGTGCACTAATGTGAAAGTAATATCAAGCGGGTGCAACAAAAACTTAGAACATCTGACAATCAAATGCAGACCTTTTTATCTCCCTAGAGAGTTCTCTTCATTAACTCTAACAGCCGTTTATATCCACCCAGCAGCTGATACCAAGGAAGCTTTAGATCACCTTCGTGATATAGTAAGCAATTCTGAAAACAAAGACCCGGACACACACTCAATCATTTGTGGTGATTTTAATCAGGCCAACCTAAAGACTGTTCTTCCCAATTTCTACCAACATGTCACCTATCCCACCCGTGCCATAAACACACTCGACCACTGCTACAGTAAAATGAACTCAGACCATTCATGTGTTCTACTATTACCGGAGTACATATAAAAAGTTAAAGGTCAAAACCTGTCACCCAAACTATTCTATCATGGACTGACTCAGCTGTCGAAGCGTTATAAGACTGTTTTGAACAAACCGACTGGACGACATTCTTAGACCAGTCAACAAACCTACATGAGTACTCAGAAATAGTGTGTGACTATATAAAATTTTGCGAAAACGTCTGCCTACCGAGAAAAACAATAACATTGTTTGCACACAACAACGCATGGTTCAACAAGCAAGTTCGCCGCAAGCTACATGAAAAAGACGAGGCCTACCGTAACCGAAAAATGTGTCCTGATCTGTACAAGAGCGCCAAAACAGAGCTCAGAAAGTGCATAAAAGACTCTAAAAGAAGACATCGAGATAAAATCAGAGACTCTTTCAACACCAGGGACTCTAAGAAATTGTGGTCAAACCTAAAACTAATCACGCAATATAAAAGCGCAAAACAGGAGGCCCAGTGTGATGACACCACACTACCAGATCGGCTCAATTACTTTTACGCTCGTTTTGATCGGGACAACACCACCACCCCTGCCCCTCTCTCATGTGATGAAGATCCACCTTTCTTCATAACGGAACATGATGTGAGATGTTCTCTCGGCAAACTACGGGACAAGGCGGCAGGGCCCGACAATATCAAGCCACGCCTCCTCAGGAACTGTAGATCTCAATTAGCTTCTGTGTTATGTTTCATTTTCAACTGGTCATTGGAAACATCCACTGTTCCAATTTGCTTCAAGCGCTCCACCATAATACCGGTACCTAAAAAATCTTCACCTTTGAATCTAAATGACTATAGACCAGTCGCCCTTACATCTGTCCTTATGAAATGTTTTGAATCGTTTGTCTTGAAGTATTTGAACTCCTTTCTACCCATAGACTTTGATCCTTTTCAGTTTGCCTACAGATGTAATAGATCTATTGAGGATGCAATATCTATTAATTACCATGAAATATTGAATCACTTAGAAACAAAAAAGGCCTATGCAAGGATTTTGTTTATTGACTTTAGCTCTGCTTTCAACACAATAATTCCACAAAAACTCTATGATAAATTATTACTTGAACTAAATTTGCCTGTGAAATTATGTAATTGGATACTTGATTTTTTGTTGAATCGCCCACAAGTAGTTAAAATTGGCAAAAATATATCATCACCTATAACGCTTAACACTGGAACTCCTCAAGGCTGTCCACTGTCACCAAAATTGTATTCTATCTTCATGTATGATTGTAAGGCTGTCATGCCAGGATGTAGTGTAATCAAATTTGCTGATGATACCACTGTCACAGGATTAATTCTTCACAATGACGAATCTAATTTTCGAAAACAAATTGATTTGATTGTAAACTGGTGTAGTAAAAACAACTTACATCTTAATGTAGGTAAAACTAAAGAAATAATTGTTGATTTTCGCCGCGGTGAGACGCCCCCTCCTCCTCTACTTATTCATGGTGCAACTGTAGAACGTGTGCCTTCTTTTAAATTCTTAGGGACTCACGTTTCTGACAAACTAACGTGGGATATCAATCTAGATAATATTGTCAAAAAAGCCAGGCAGAGACTTTATTTCCTGAGAAAATTGAAATCCTTTGATGTGGGCAGTGATATTTTGATTAATTTCTACAGAGCGACAATTGAAAGTGTTCTAACCTTATCTATTACCGTCTGGTTCGGTCGCGCCTCAAAAGGCAAGCTTGGGTAAATTAGAGTCAATTATCAGACTTGCAGAAAAAATTAACGTTAAACTTCCATCTCTTGAGGAGATTTATATTAAGAGATTGACGGGGAAAACTAAAAAGATCATGAAAGATTTAACTCATCCTGCTGCCAAATATTTTGTGTTTTTGCCACACGGTCGGCGCCTAAGAGCCTTTAAAGGCAGTAAGCGTTTTTTGAATAGTTTTTTTCCTCAAGCTGTGAAACAATTCAATAACCAGCGATTGAAGATTGTAAAAGATGGCTTCTAGCATAATATGTTCGTATCTCATTATATTTTATGTTAGGCACTTTTTTCACTCCGTTGTTTGCATGTATCGTAAAAATTATGTTTGTTGTATTTTTACAATGCGAGAGACACAATACGGAATATTTTCAATGTGCTTTTTATGTATGTTGACTGAATAAAGAATAAATAAATAAATAAAAAATAAATAAATAAAAAATGCACGCACAGGCATTTTCTAATTCATAACATGCACATCACTAGCACATCTAAACAGAAACGGCTAAGAAAAGAAAGACACTTGTGGGCACATGAATGCTGATGCAAAGACACAGATAACTTTAGGATCTACGAGGGTAATGGGATTTTATAGGCAAAACCAAACAAGTTTGAAGCCATCAAACAAAACCAACAAAAAAAACTAACCAAGAATCAACAGCTAATCCGCCAGCCGAACCTTTTCACGAATGTCGGGAGATGCACAGCATTTTTTCTGGTGGTCTTTCTCAAGGTTATGAAACCCGTGGAAAAGTATATTTGACAACTGCCTGTTAAGCTTTGGATAGCTACACACTGCGTCAAACAAAATAGTGCTGATTTTGTACAATATAATTCCAGTGATACAATTAAACGTAGGAACTTCTTGACATATAAATATTTGTAACATATCTTGTTAACTAATTTATACTTTTATTAAAATAAGGACATCAGTTATAATATTCAGTGAACCCTTATGCCTGCCTGCATCTGAAAATAGATTCAGAGGAGTAGACAATCAAGAGGGGTGACGGTGACGTAACTCCATAGGGTTTGCACTGTGTTCTCGCGACTTGCCAAGCGTGAGCCAGAGACGTGCAAGAGCGGTGCACAGGAAGCATGTGACTGGTTTTAACATTGTCTGCGCTTGGTGGGGGGAATGTTTTTTTTTTAATTATTATCATTCTAGCGATAAAATCTTGAAGTACTCAATCTATTTGTAAAGGGGAAAAAAGGACTCTTACAACTCTGGGTCTTTTGAAAAGCGGTGGAAAGATAAATCTGGTCGACTGTTCCTGTTATTGTTACAAGTTATTGCTATATACCTCTGACAATAAGGATTCGCGATTTATTTGTGTCCATACTGAAAAATTCACGATAAAGAAAGTAGTTAACTCATCAAATCCTGAGGAGTAATACGGTTTGTTTACCGCACTAGGCAGACTTGTGACGAAAAAATTGCTCGTTTCCAGTCTTCTTTTCAGTCTTCGACCTAGGGCTTCGACTTGTTCCAAGTGCGCCTCCGCTGATCTGACGAGGCTCGTGAACTAAAGTTTCTGATATCAGTAGACCTTGGTCTAAATTTAAATATTTCTTGCTACTTCTTCTTTAGGTGCCATGTCTTGAACAGACATTGGAGATCATAGTCCTCCACTCATACCTATTTTCAGTTGATCAAATAATGTTGTTGTAGCTATCATTCCCTATCGCCTATGAGTTAGGAATTTCAATTAAAGCTATTGTCTGTCATCCTCTATTGCGATTGCTTTGAATTTTTCCAATGATTGCTAAATGCTCTAAACTCTTAAAATCGTAAATGTGTCCCAGAAATTGTAGTTGCCTTCGTCTCTTGCTTTTAATGAAAGGTCGCTCAAGTTATGCTCCTGTCAGTATTAATTCACTGGATTTTTTTTTTATTCTCTAGATTACTCAAAATTATTTCACTATATAGGTGCATGTCTTAATTTAATAGCAGTAGTGCGCGCACAATAAGTTTTGAATAAGGTAATGGTTAACAAAATTTTCCAAAATTTAAAGAAAAAGAAGAAGAAGAAGAAGAAGAAGAAGAAGAAGAAGAAGAAGAAGAAGAA
>BLXT01007673.1:1689948-1699976 GCA_019648995.1 Plakobranchus ocellatus | reverse complement strand
TAGTAGTAGTAGTAGTAGTAGTAGTAGTAGTAGTAGTAGTAGTAGTAGTAGTAATAGTAGTAGTAGCGGTAGTAGTAGTAGCAGTAGTAGTAGTAGTAGTAATAGTTGTAATATTAATAATAAAAATAATAATAATAGTAATAATAAAGATGATAATAACAATAATGATAATAATAATAATAATAACAACAACAATAATAATAATAATAATAATAATAATAATAATAATAATAATAATAATAATGATAATAATAGTTGATGGCTAGGTCCAAAATACTCCAAGACTGGATCTACGTCAATGGCGGTTAGATCTAACATGTAATGAGGGCTAGATCTAAACTAGAAGGACTGATTAGTGAGCATGGCAAAGACAAAATAATTATTTTGATGAGAAAATTTATCTTCTGTGGGAACACAACATTCAGGCTTTTAAGAAATCTGTAGATTTAAAAACTTTTTTTTTTTGCCTTAATGAATTTGAATCTCTATCTAGATGTAATTTGAATAAGCATAACACCTGGCGTGCATTGGGAACAAAAGTGTGTTTAGTAATGAAAACAAGTAGACCGGAAACAGGTCTCTCTCTTTTGGGATAAAGGGGCGCAACTATTTCAGTATGAACAACAGCGGCACGAGGGCTTATTCCGCCAGCAAAAACGCAAATGGGCTGAAACATCAACATTCACTTGTGCAAAACAAGCCTATACATTGGCCGCAAGAAATAAAAACCACACATGTAAATTGCTATGCCTTAAACTCTCAACATTTTTCTAGCTGATCCAAAACTGAAATCAACACTAAGAGGTATGAAACAATCCCACAAGACATTCAGAGAGGAGGATAAAGGCAATGGAAATGAGATGCTTTCGAAGACTTCTCGTCATCTCATACATAGACCACATAAGCAACGAAGAGGTGAGAGGCAGAATGAGCCGCTAAACTTGTGTTGCACTTTTAGCGAACCTAAATACCAATGCCATGTATACGATTGCAAGAAGTGACGCAGCCCAAAACCCTGCCTGATAAAAAAGGCAGATGGACAAAAAATTCCCAGTACGAAACTGACGATTTCGGAGACCCTTATATCCTAATTCGAGGTGGCGCAGAGAAAAATATTGTCTTGACTTCTCCGAGATTCCGTTTATCAAGAACCACTATAATAAAGCTTCAGCTTGATAAAAGATTCATAGGCAGCAGTAACGTACCTCACAATATTTGTGTTGATACATGAATCTAGACAGTTAGCTTAGATATAACGAGATTCGCAGGTTTGGTATTATACGCTCGTTGAATCAGAGGTCTCGTTGGTTAAAAAGTTGCTCTAAAATGAAAAAAAAAATCTACATATTGATAAATATGTACCAACAAAATTCAAAGCAAGCAACATCGACAAAAAAAAAACCTTCATTCTCTCGGTTGTCATGGGTAAAGTGAATGACAGCTAACCGGTTTTTTTTTCCAAAAGTTTGGAAAAATAACGAATTCGTGTATCAAAGTAAAATACAACTAGCAAACGTCAGTTGCGGGAATGGGTATCCATGTGCAAAGATTAGAACAATATATAAGCAAAGACAATATCAGTCTTCAGGCGGTAAGCTTTTGTAAAACTGGTGGTGTGCTGATGAAATGATAAATTAAATTTTTCACAGAGAGTGATTAGGTCGGTGTATTAAGCCCTGCTCAATGAGAGAGCTTTGTTCTTAAATTCTCCAGAGTCCATGATGCAACATCAAGTTTTGTATGTTGTTCTTAGGTTTTGTAGAAGATTTAATTCCGTGAATTGCTCGCTGTAATCGTTATACATCTTCACAAAGTTTAGTGTGTTTACAGACAATTTAAATCGTCTCACTGTCAACCACCTGATTCTTTCTTTTGATTGTTGAATTCAAAATTCTTTAGCACACCAGCCAAGTTTGTAAAGTTAAAAAAAATGATCTTTTTAAGTTCTTCCACAAAGTAATAGAGAGCATTGAATTTATTGAGCATAATAGAGTTTAGCTGTCCGCATCAACTGCGCCTAATGCCCAGCGCTTAATCATAGCATGCATAGAATCATTCATTTTGGCCATGGCACGTACCAAAACATTCTCGATGCTTTCAAACTTGAAATGTTCAACTTGAAACTACGACATTTATCAGAAGATTTTTATTGCGATTTTGACTTCCGCAGCTATCTGAAAAAAAAAGAACAACTTTCTTAACTTCGTTTTTGACTTGCCTTTGGTACCTGAAAACACAATAAACAATTTCTCTAGTCTCCCTGGATGCATCCGTTTCGTTCCAAACATGACAATATTCCTGGTTATTTATGTAGTCAAACACTATTAGTTTGTACACATTCAAATTTTTCTTCTAAGGCATTGATGAATCAGTGCTGGATAATACCTCATAGATCGAAAACAGCTGCAGCGATACTGACGTTTCCTTTTAGCTGTGTCTTAATATTGTCTTTGTAAATTCAATTGGCCTGTTTTAAGGTAATGTGGGTTTCAAGGTCATCAGTTTGAATGCCATTTGCATAAACTGCGCAAATATTACATCGATCTTTCATTCTCTTATGGAAGTTGATCTTAACTTCATATAAAAAAGATCATTAGAAGTTTTCATTCGCCAGCACACTGCATCCCTCTTCTTGGTGTTTTTTCAGTAAACAAACTACATTTTTCGTATGCTAAATTATTTTTCAAGGTCTCTTTTTTTTGCTGTTTTTTCCAGCATAGTGGCTTTCAACTCTTAGGAACCTATTTATGTGACGTGACGTTTTCTCTCGAGAGAGGCTTGACAATTCTTGATAATATGGTTGTAGCAAACTAATATTTAGATGAAGTTTGGCAGGAAAGTAGGTGAACATTTCAATGAGTCTCTTCCTACAGCTTTGTTCATAACTCGTGCGAGTGATACTGAAGCACAAGTGTATGAAGCAAAGAAGCTGAAACAGGCCATTTTGAAACGGGCCCGTTTCAAGCAGCCATTGCTCGACGCTTTTAGCCTCTCTGTCGCACAACTCTGTCCCTCCATCTATGGCTGTCTACCTATCGGCCTATTTCTCTGAAGTGGTTGCCAATCTGTTTTTCTTTTTGTCTATCCGTTGTCTGAAATTCTTTGTATATTTCCTACCCGTTTCAACTTTTGTCTTTCGGAATCATCCATGTCTTTAGTTTTGTTCTCTGATTTCTTGGCATGGAATTTTGTCTTTCACCTTTATTTTTAACATTCTTTTTTCCATAGCTCTTAATTTGTTTGCAAACGTCTTTGTGAGGAACCAAGGTTGACATCCATAATGTCATGGCTGGTAGAAATTAATGGTCATGTACTTGTCTTTTCGGAGTAAATGGCATGTTATCGTCCAAAATTATTTATTTATTTCTGCCTAAGCAGCTCTATCCCGCTCTTATCCTTGCATGAGATTTCTTCTTTCGTAGTACACGTATCTTTTAGGTATGATGTCTTTTAAAGTATGAGTAAATTTATACCTTTTCAGTTACTTCATTTTCGATTCTTATTGTGTTGCTTTCTACTTAGTTCTTCATGTACTTTGTTTTCCATTTATGCATATTGAGTCGTATTCCTTGGCTTTTGGCATTGACAGTATTGAGTTGTTTTTTTTCTTCATTTGGGTTGAGTTTTTGTTAATGTTTCAACGTCTATTTTGTATTCGATGTCTCAATGGCTGTCGTAAAATGTTTAGGGAGACATCGGATTACCTTGCCTAACTCCTCTATTTATCTAGAATGTTTTTAATCTTAGGTTGTCTTTGACCTATAGCATTTTTGTAAATGTATTCTAGAATTTGAATGTAGTTTTAATTGGTATTTGTTTTGCTTAGTGCCTTGAATATAGCGAAATACTCAACCGAATCGAAAGCTCTCTCAGAGCTAATGGATCTTAAACAGAAAGGGCGGTTAATTTTTCTATAACTTTGCCCTAGATATGAATATCGTCAGTAATGGGAAAGGGCTTTCTAAATCCTGCTTGGTTAAGCGCTTGATTTTCATCGAGTATTTTTTCCACTGTTTTTTTTTTTGCTGAGACGGGTAAAGAATTTTTTTAACGTGTGAAAAAAATGGCTTATTGGTCACTTATTTTTATATCTCCTGGGTCTCCCTTTTTGTATAGTATTATTATTTTTGCCTCGTTCTAGCTTGTTGATTTTAATTTTGAATCAATGATTTGGTTGAAGGCCTTGGTAAAGTATGTAATTGCAGGTACTCCTTCAAAGATAAACGTGTCACTTGTGATCTCATCGGGCCCCGGTTTTTTTTGTTTTAGCTCGCTTCTTGTAAGAAGTTTTGTATTTTTGTCTCGGTGAATGGTGGTATATCTATATTGTCCTAACTGGCGAGGTAAGGTTGGGTACAGTCTCAACTAGAACTACTTGCAAATTTGTAGGACATTTCAATTCTACCGTTTTAATTTTTTCTTTGTCTTTCACATATGCTTTTTTCTCACCCTTTTTTTTCCCGTTTTCGTAGCTATTTTTCTAGTCTCGTTCGTTTTAGGACTTAAAGTAAAAAAAATTCTGTCTCTTTTTGCATGCTTTGGCTCTTTTATCCTTTACTGTTGTATTTAGCTCTGCATTATTCGATCTTTTTTGTGTTGGTTTATTTTATTAATTTCTGAATTCTTTCCCTTTTCTTTTCAAGTTGTTTCTTTCTTGTCTTCTTCTCATTTTAATCTGTTGGGTTGTTTGCTCTGCACTCATCGTTTGAAGGGATTTTTTGATGACCTTGTGAAATAGTCAATGGAAGATTGCACCTCTCGAAATGCTTTGTTTTCTAATTTGAGTTGGAATGATTTTTCCCCCTAGTTTTTGGTGTTTCATATTGATTTTGCAGGCTTTTAAAAACTTTTTATTCTTTTCAATCTTGTTCGTCTTCTTTTGGGGGGGGGGGGGGGGGNAGTCCTCTTCTTACCATTCTGTGATTACTACCGCTGTCGACAGTGTTTCTGAATAGATGGATGTCTGTCGTCAGTATGAAATTTGGTTTCTGAATTAATGGCCGGGAGACTCCAAGTCAGTATTTAGATGTTGATATTTGGTGGTAGGTGCGAGTTATATCTTTCTTAATCTCTGCTATAGAGTTTAAAAGTCCTTCTCCCCTTTCATCTCTTTCTCCATTTTTGCTTTCTTCTTTCCTTCAAATGCCAACTTTTGCATTAAAATCCCTCATTGAAATAAAATGGATTTAAAACGCTTATATTTTTATCATTTGTTGTTGTTGCCTATTTGCGACCAACAAACAAAAAGAAATCTCCCGCTATTCCCGAACTATTCCGCTAAATCATCTTTTGTAATTTATATCATTATCATTTACATACAAGACTGCATTAACCTTATGGGAATTTTTTTTCTGGTTCATTAGATTTTTCTTCTCAGATTCTCCCTGGGCTCACTTTAGCTTCAACCAACCAAAATCACCGTTTATCCGCCTCGATTGCCTCCATCTTGACTTTATCCTTTGGCCTCTGTTTGCCCCTTTTCAAAACTGTCTTTCCTTTCTCATCTCAGTTAAGAAAAACAAAACAAGAAAAAGAAAAGTTTTTTTTTTAACGTAATATTTCTAAGCAAAATCTGTCTTTAAAGAACCACCCAGCCCTTATCTTCCAACGCTTCTACCGTTTATTCACACGGGTTTTATAACATCTTATTTACTGAATGTATTGCCCACTCACCATTGGTCCTAGACAGTACCGTCATTTGAGAGTTTGACTGATGGTGGGAAGGCTAGGTTGTCTCCGGCCTTTTTTGTGTGTCTGTGTGTGTACTTTTATGCTCCCAATAGGAATCGTTCTCTGTCACTTACTGCAACTAACTTGCTGTAATGTGCTGCTTCCAAAAAAATTGAATACTTTTAAACTTCAGATTTATTCCGAAAATAATTTTACTTTTCCAGATAATTTCTATATTCAATGTAAAATCTAAGCGGGCCTAGTTAAACCCTCATGTAGATTACCGGATACCCAAACCTTGAGTAAAGCTTGAGATGTATAACTAGATGGACCTGAAGTTTTAGTATAAAAATTTGCTACAGCGGGCCTATGTGACAAATGATTGTCATCCCATCCACGTGACCTAGTTACGAAGATCGACACACGTAGATTTAGACATATAGATTCCAGCCTATTTAAATTTTTGGACTGAGACCAGCCTAATCTTGTACGTTTTACATTTGAAGCTTTAATCAAGTTAAACCTACATCTTCATTACTGTTACCGTCCTATGACAAACTCACTAGATCTAGGTCGACTTCTAATCTAAGTCTGCAATGCTGCATTAGAAATCCACCTAGATAGCTGATAGACAACCTTGGTAAAGGGGGCTACAAAAGCATTCAATGTAGTGTCGTGGTGAATATTCAAGTTTATTCATTCATTCATGAATATTACAGCCGCGAATGAATAATGAATAATTTCAGGTTGAATATTGGATATATTTTGAATAAAAATACTGTTTTTAGTTGTATTCTAAGAATAAAATGTTAAGAATGGCTTTGAACGTTACTTAGAATCCCATTCAGGCGACTGAATGCAGGCAACATTTCCTTTATTCGAGTAATAATCAACGGTACAGTTGCGCAAGAGAGTTCCTATGCTAGCGATGCAGACGAATAATCAGTCACTGACGAATAATTATTCGAATATTCAATGGCGGCAAATGATTCAATGGCGAGTGAATATTCAATGGCGGCAAATGATTCGATGGCGAATGAATATTCAATGGCCAGTGAATATTCAATAACGGCAAATGATTTGATGGCGGGTTATGAGCAGTAGATCTAGCCTATGACTTTAGTCAGTGTGCTTCTTTCCCTATAAATGTGTATGATTACTAAAATCTCTTAAGTATTGTTTTACTCATGTTATTTTAAGCTTTACCTGTATACTTTTGAAGCATTTTTCTTCTTTCTCTATATCCTTTATATATTAGATATATACTATTTTAGCTATTACTCGGTTCAGTTTTTTTTTGGATTTGGTTACATTTTTCTTTTTTTTTTTTTCATCTAAAATTAATCTATAAAGATTTAGTGTATTAATTTTTGCTCTTTTCATTTTTTAAAACTGCATACACTTTAGTCTTTTGTACGAGCCTCTTGTAGAACTTGCTTTATCACTGTTTTGAAATAAAAGACTTGAATTTTTTTTAAAGAGAGCAAAAGACATGCGAAGCTTGATAATCCAGTTTCGCAAAGTAATGCCAGGACTGAGACTTCCCATCTATTTCTGCTAGGTGCTAGGTTCCTTCACCCCCTCCCCCCCCCACCCAAAAAAAAAAAAAAATTATTCATTCATTATTCAATGAATAAATGCGTTGAATATTCATTCATTTATGAATAAAAAAATATGAATCACGACCCAACACTACTTAATGAAATTTTGCATGCTCGCATGGTCTTTGTCCTGGCCTGTTGGGCTAGGACTCTGCTAAAGAAAACTTACCTCCTATACCAGGCGTTACCGTACATATATATGCTAAGTGTGCATTTTTCTTGAGTTGTATTTTAGAAAGCAGCCGAGAGAAGTTGAAAGTTTAAAGGAGCATAATGCTGCTACAAACCGCTATTATTTATTTTCCTTTAAAAATGCGTATTCCTGCGTCAGTGGTTGTGAAAGAAAATACCTTGCAGCTGGCTTTCTTTAGGATTTGAAGCATGGACGCTTTATTAAGACTCTCACAACGACTGGCGGACATCCTGGCACATACTAGTTGCTTTGTTAAAGAACTGTCAATAATCGGTTACCAGAGAATAGATTTTGTTGGATCCTAACGGCCAGGAGCTCTCATTGACGAAAGAATTTGAATACATTTTCCAAAGCAATGACATATTGTCGCAATCTTAAATATATATTTTAGGATTACTACTTTGTGACACGATGAACATTCAACAATCGATTATCTTGTGGTTTAAAGGAGAGCAATATATGAATTACTGTAGTTGAACTTTTTTTTTTTAATATTACAAGAGAAGAGAACCCCCCTCCAAGGTATAAGATTATATTTGAACGTCCTCTAAGCCTCATAGTCCACGATCTTTATTGTACCCGATATGTGTGTAGACAAAATCTAAAAGAACACTCTAAATATTACTGTTGGAAATATACAATAGGAAGTGAAGGCTAAAGATGAAATTTTGTACGAAATGAAAGTAATGTTGCCAGCATAATTCATTAATTGCCGTTGTTCTTCGTCTTTGTTCCGCGTTTCATCAGAGGACTTCAAACCATCTCGAATCTATATTGGAAGCCGGAGTAGGAAAATGCATACAAATATAGGCATTACTAATAATTAGCTCCATTCCAGATTAGGCATCAATAAATATAAAATATACAAAGACCAACCAATCTTTATCTTACAGAATTTTCAGACATGGAGAGTATATTGGATAGAGAGTTATGTGCCGATAATGATATTATAATTTCTGAAAAAAATATGTTACTGCAGTAATGTATTTATACTACTTCTTACATTCTTATATTCTATAATGCATATTACAAATTCAGTGTTACAGACATAGCATTGGACAATTGAGTTAAATGCTTTCTATGTTTTAAACGTTGATGTGCGCCCATGACCTTTTCCTTGTGAAAAGTGGCAGAGAGAGGATACAAGACCTTGTAAACACAGCAAATGTATTAGCACAATAAATAGACACCACAGATAAACTCATAGTCACAAAGGAGACTAGATCATCAAGAAAACACACACACACCGATGAAACAATTTATCAGCTGTCCCTACAACATCACATAATATGTCATTGCCTGAAAATCCAGCGTATTTACATTTGGAGGGTAAAACATTGATACAACCAACAACATCAAAAAGATGTAGGGGAAAATCATCTCAGAAACTAACCCTAACCCTATAAATATCAAGGCTATTCCAGTATTTGATAAAGCCACATCCTCCCACTATCCACTCGACCTTTACATTTACCAAGTATAATGTAACATCACCAATCAAAGAATAAGCTTAATTGATTGAAAGTTTTCGCATACAATGAGACATGAACACTCAACAGAACAGGCTTCATGGTTTGTTTTGTTTTATTTGGAAAATGCCGTTTTATTCGAAGAAGAAAAAAAATTTAAAACTAGGGGTAGCCTCTTTTTCTTAAAAGACAAGCAAGCCAAGAGAAAAGTTCAGATACAGAGGGTTCCCCAGTAAAAAAAAAAAAAACATTCTATAAATAAGGATAATACATTCTTGCCTATCTGAATGGACAAGAAAGCTTATACTTTTCAAGAAGAAAGCGATTTAAGACGAATATCTTCTGATAGGATTAGAGTATTCTAACAGTATCTAAAAATAGAAAAAGGAACAGTAAAATATCAAAAGCTTACTCCGTAGCTATGAAAGCAAAGCTTAGTATCTCAAAGGATTAATTTTATTAATATATAAATATATATGAATATATTCAATATATATTCAATGGTGAATAAATATCCAACGACGAATAAATACTCAGCGACGAATAATTATTCAATGACGAATAAATATTCAACAACGAATGAATATTCAATGGCGGCAAATGAATCGATGGTGGGTTATGAGCACTAGACCCTGCCTATGACCCCAGCCAGTATACTTCTTTCCCAATAAGTGTGTATGGTTGCTACAATATCTTAAGTTTTGTTTTACTCATGTTTTTTTTATGCTTTTTCGTGTATACTTTAGAAGCATTTTTTCTTCTTTCCCTGCAACTTTATATACTAAATGTATAATACTTAACTATTACTCGGTTCAGTTTCTTTGGATTTGGTTGCATTTTTGTTTTATCTATAATTATGTTTTAAAGATCTAGTGCATCAATTATTGCTCTGTTCATTTTTTTAAAACTATGTATACTTAAGCCTCTTGTGAAACTTGCTTACTGACTATTTTGAAATAAAAGACTTGAATGATTTTTTTAAGGGGGCAAAAGACATGCAAAGCTTGATAATCCAAGTTCTCAAAATAATGCCAGGCCTGAGGCATCCCATCTATTTCTGCTAGGAGCTAGGTTTCTTCACCTCAGCCCGCTCCT
>BLXT01007673.1:1633972-1655236 GCA_019648995.1 Plakobranchus ocellatus | reverse complement strand
CCCCCCCCCCCCCCCCAAAAAAAAAAAAAGCTCAGAATGCCATCTTGCACTGTTAGACAAACAAGTAAGCTATGATAATTATCTTTTGAAAGTCAACATGTGCACGATGCAGTAGGCATAGAGTGATAACTAGCTTACCATGTCGGCAATAGATCAAAGGTTGGTTTTTGGGAGTTGCAGCCTGACCTTCAAGTCAGCTTCAGATCAAAGTAGTTTGAGATGCCGACAATGTCTAGTTTTGACACTACATGAATGGTGATGTGCATACAAACTGCCAGACATTTACAGAAAACTTAATACCGCATTTTTTCATAACACATTTATCTTATAAATAATAGCTAAAATGTTTTGTGCTAGATCTACTTTGAAAAATCCTATTAGATCTACACACCAAGTAATAACTAGATCTAATGCACTGAAGCTTAGCCACCTAACCATCCAATCTAATCTCTCTCTCCCGCTCTGTGTGTGTGTGTGTCTCGGTTTCAGTCTTTTCTTGAATTACTCAGTTTTAAAATGTTATTTTCCTCTTCTTTAGTTGTTAGCGTCGATGTGGATTTTTTTTTTTGTTAGGCTGTCACTCTCTCTCTCTCTCTCTCTCTCTCTCTCTCTCTCTCTCTCTCTCTCTCTCTCTCTCCCCCTCCCTCCCTCTCTCTCTCTCTCTGTTTCTCTTTTACCACTCTGAGTGTCCCTCAGTAATTCTCACTCTTTCTCTTCTTATTTCTCTCTCTCTCTCGCTCTCTCTGTTTCTCTTTTATCACTCTGTGAGTGTGTCTCAGTAATTCTCACTCTTTCTCTCTTTTTTTCTTTCTCTCTCCCACTCTCTCTCGATCTTGGCAATATTAAGATCCAGGACATTTCTAATTTCGCTACACTCTTAATTTTGTTTCTTGATGTTTAATCAAAATTTGATAATGGTCCTAGAGATCTAATGGAGGCTTTAATCAAGGCCTTAGCCTACACAGACATGAATACGTTGTAGGGGGAAGCAGAAAAGAAAGTCCACAGATGGTTGCAAAATGATTGTAAGATGGATAGGATCCAATGAAGAATTGTATCATGATTTAATGGAGGATTCTGACAAGGTAAATTTTGGCCTATCATAACAGCTTTTTCCTATTTAGACATGAAAACACAGGCTTGTGAAAATACGCTTAATGTCACAGTTTACTTATGTGAGGGACCCTTCTTTTAAAGCCTGTTAGCAGTCAAATATCTTTGAAAGGCAAATACCAAAAGATGCAGGACCTTCTTGACTTTTTCATAGATTCCAAAATTTGGATTTGAAAATGTACTTCTAATCACAGCTTGTGTTTCATCTTTTGGTTATATTGAATAACTCAATAGCAAGGTGCTATTTTAATTGTTCGTGTCTATCATATTCTTATTCAATTTTATGTTTTGCTCTGATTTAGTTTGCAATTATACTTAAATGAGCCTTTTGCCTCTTGACTTTAATGCCAAGCCGGTTCTTTGTTCCAACTGGGTACAGCTAATGGCCAGACATTTTTGGATTTGTGCATATCTAGATGGTGCCTATGCTTAGGCAGACAGAGAGAAAAATGCCAAAAAAAATTCCGAAAAGGAATAAAGTATTATGTGTTTGTTATATAATAACAGTAGAATGAGCTGAGGAATCCAAATTAGATTTTGAAAATTTTAACTTTGACCTTCTATCAAAAAAGAGGTCTATCAAAAAAGATGTTTTTGGACCCCACCCATGTGTTGGTTTGCCTTGCTGAATGTTGTTTCTCTAACTGGTTCAACCCAGACTAGTGGAGGAAAGGAAATTGCAGTGTAATGTCTGTAGTTTTACACTTTTTTATTTCATGCTTGTTCTAAAAGAATCTGGCATAAGTCAAGTCTCTTTTCCCCCTTTTTTTTTTTACATTTCAGCTTATGCCATTATGGCAAAACTATATTCCAAAAACTGGTGATTTCTCCCTTTAACATGCAGATAAACTAAATGTCCGTGTTTCGGTAATAATTCTGTTCACACCTATTCATCTTTTTAGCATACAATGATTTATTAACAGCTTCTTTTCAGATCTCTTTTCAAGTTTTCAGATTATCAAGCATAAACTGAAATGGAATTTCTATTCCAGTCTTGAAAACAGATTGACAGAATAGATGTGGGTTTCCCATTTAAGAGACTACATTTCTTACACTCTCTATTCTCTAATTAATAAATTTATACTTTTGTTTAATTAGTTAATAAAATGCCATAAATACCAAATTGTGGCTCCAACAACTGGAAGATATTCTGCAGACTGCTACAGAACCTCAGGAGGACAAGGTGTTCGTAGTTGAAAAAAAAAAGTCTGCAATGGTCAAATTATCATTCTGAAGAAAAATATGACCCTAACCTTTTTTAGTAAAAGAGCTGAAGATGCCCTTAAAGCACTGAAAAATCATAGTCAAGTGACCAAACGAGAAATGTATTTATCAACGTTCATCATCCAATTGATATGTATGAAGGAGTTGAACGATTAATGGCATCACACTCTTAGGAATAGCACACCAGTGTGTCTTCACCATTAGGCGGAGATGTTTAAAAAAAACAACCTGACTGGTCCAAGGCCTGGATTGTACCTGTTTAGTAAGGCTTGCTAAAAGTAAAGTTTCAGGCTAAAAAAAATGCCTGACACACTTCCTTCAATTTTCTTACAATCTGAAATTGCAATAAGGTCAAACGTTACTGCACATATTGCCTTTTAGAGCAGTTATGGATATAAATGTGACTGGCATTTTCAAAGACAGGATTACTTAAATTATAAAGTGGTTTTTTTTTACCATTTCAACAGGATAATGATTATGTCCCTGACTCAAGTGATGGAACTTTGTCTCAGATGTATCATCCATCACCTGCTTTGAAGACTTCAGTGTGAGTCATTTGTAATACTTTTTTTAGAATCACATCCTTCTCAATGACAATGTTGTTCTCTTTACACTTCTTTGTTTTTTTTCATAAGTGTTATCTTTTAGGAATATAAAATTTCACTGGACAAAAATATCTCTTGGCTGATTATTTTACCAATTGAGGAAGAAACAAAAGAGTATACAGATTTTTTTTCTCCATTTTAATTTTACATTGCAGTGTACAGAGGCATAAGTGTTTAGCACTGTATCCAACCCAGAAAATAAGTAAAAAGTTATGATTCATCATGACAAGTTATTAAAATAAATTAATTAAATACTTACAGACATTGATTTCTGAAATTTTATATCAATTTGAAATTAATTTCTGATCTGCTTAAACAGAAAAAACTTTGACCATGGAGTAAACACAGCAACAGAATCATCTGAGGTCTGGCACAGCAAAAATGAGTTCTTTGCACAGAGAGGAAGTTATCGGATTGCTTTGTTAAATACAATAGTAGCAAAGAGCACTGGAAGTTGAAATGACACCACATATCATTTTTATTGCAGGGGTGTTGGGTTTGATCCTTGGTCTAGGCAATCAGAGGATGGGGCAGTACCATTAAATGTATCATGTCTTTATCTCATGGGTGCCCAGTTGACATTTGAATTGATCATTGCCTCAACAGCACCCTTACCATGCTTTTAGTGAGTGGGGCCTTACAATTTTATGATCAGACATGCAGTGTTTAGAGATGTGAAATAAAAACGGGATTGTGAAAATGTCATTTGTCAATGTTTTAAAGAGGGGCTGTCTTTTATTTTTCTAAATTTTGCCTGTCCCACTATGACTGTACAGGTAAGAACAGGTGTTCATTTTTCTCAAAATCCCTAGGAATCCCTCAAAAGCCCTTTGGTAGACCCCAAAAAACATTCACCACGTACTACTACTACGACTATTGGTACTAAACACTGCCACCTCTATTGCTGCGGCTACTACTACTGCTGTTGCTACTGCTACTACCACCGCTACCGTCCTGCCGTTACTGCTGCTGCTGCTGCTACGACTACTACTACTACTACTACTACTACTACTACTACTACTACTACTACTACTACTACTACTACTACTACTACATGGTATAAACCAACAATTTTTGCTGATGCCTTTAATTTCACAAATATTTTTATAATACATGTACCACCAATGCTATGGTTACAGATATATTTTCGGACCTCTAGCTCATATTACTTCTTGGTAATCTGGGCCAACAATAGGCTCTTTTAATTCTAGAATACAAAGGGTGTATCGGATTCTAGGTATGAATATAAAATTACTGATTAAGAGATAACTAATTTCTCCACCAAGAGAACAAAGTAGATAAACATATATCCTTTTTTATTTGGCTCCATCATACACAGCCATTGTCGAGTTGACACAGAGAGAAGAATAACGTTGATCTATATTTTATTCCACTCGAGCAAGTATTATTTCATGTTGTTTAGAAGTCAGTTTCACTGATTAAAAGAGTATTATAGGGCTCATTCACAAAATGCAATATTGGCCTCTTTATGTCTTCTGATTGTACATCTAGCAACACAGCATGTGTGCAGATCTTGAAAATTAAACAGTAGGCTTCACAAAAGATGCTCAGCCAAATGAACCCTGACAGCTAACTGCTTGATTGCTGGTGCCAGAACAGCTGGCCAAGTGACCCTCCCTCCTTTTAAAAAGCCAGCTGTCGTTCTTTAATGCACACAATTGTCGCCCACTAAACGCTCCTAGCCAATCGCACTCTGTTCCACTACTACACAATACGCCATTTGGGAATAGTCTGGTATTATCAGTAAAGAACCACTTAGGTTGATGTAATTCGCCTTCTGAGACTAAATTTGATTATTTGGGGAGTGTTTTTCTAGGTCTACCAAAGGGCTTTCGAGGGATTCCAGGAATTCCAAGGGCTTCCTAATGATTCCATCACAGAGGTTTCGAGGGATTCCCAGTGATTCTAGTGATTTCGAGAAAAAGAAACACTTACTAAGAACTGGCAATTGAAAATAAACTTGTTTGTTGAATGGATTGGTTTCTCAGTAATTAAAGTACCAATACATACAATACCAATACCAAATCTAATAACAATGATCTAAAATATTTATCATATAATTCGCAGTCTATCTTGTGAGATAAAGATAAAACTAAGTGATCAGGGCTGCGTGCAGCTCTGATTTGATATCTCCTAAGTTTTAACACATTTTTGAGGTGAACACTTGCAGAAAATACTAAGTCACAAATTCTTGATTTTCCAAAGATCACCATTTTCTGTCACACAATAACTCTATAACAACAGTTTTCAAACTTTGGATGTTTTTTGTATAACCCTTAGGAAATTGAGATGAGTATTTAAATATTATGAGATATCTAAGGATTTTTTTATAATTCTAGAATTAGTTTTGACTTGGTTCCATTTGAAACAGAACAGGTGACTAAGTACCTCTTAAAGGTTTTTAGTACAAACATAAATGAAAATTTTGAACTATAAGTGACTACCGTTAATAACTTTTCTAGTTTTTGAGAGGTTCCCATCATTAGGAAATTATAGGAGGGTGTGCATTGAGCATTTATGATTCTTGAAGGAGGCTTTAAAATACATTTCTTAATGGTTGAAAATTATGCGTTTGGTAGAGTTACCATGTTATTTTTGTCAGAAATGTTATGCCTTCGTTTTCATCCTTTATAAGCCATTTTTTTCCAACCTGTTTATTTATTTTAGCTTCTATGGATTCCACAGTTGAGTTGCTGATCTTGTATACTAGAAGTGGCCACAAGAGCTTTGAGTTGAGCATAAAACTGGAGGCACCATACTTTGGATCTAATTTCCTGACAAGCCACAAAGGGTGTCTTTCAGGGATGAGTTGTACCATCTTTTCGGGCTCTTGACTGATCTTGGGTATATCTTGACTGGCTACTTTGAAGAGATTTGAGTTGAGCATAAAACTGGAGGCACCGTACTTTGGATCTAATTTCCTGGCAAGCCACAAAGGGTGTCTTTCAGGGATGAGCTGTACCATCTTTACAGACTCTTGACTGATCTTGGGTATATCTTCACTGGCTACTTTGAAGAAAAGATCTCATTTAATTTGCCCTTCCTTATGAACGGGCTCTGGGACTTTACCTTGAAACTCAAATGAGAGCATCTAACCAAAGTTCCGAAGGTCTCATTTTCCTTGGTGCACAAGGTTGTAGTGTCCTCCATGAAAGCCTACAGGGGCCGCATTTTACATTCATTGCCAATAGCTTTGGAGTATCTTGTCATCTGCAGAGGCCCCTACCATTCCGCGCTTCGCGGAATCATTCTTCTTTTCCAAAGCCGATTCCGCCCATTAATAAAACATTCCTTGGCAGACCTGCCGTTTTGCCCGTTCTTAAAATCTAGCCTTGACCCAATTTCCCGATTATTTTCTTCATGGCCTGTTTTGTTGTTGTTTTTTTTTTTTTTTTTTATAGATTTTGCAATGCTAGCAAAATATATTTCCAATGTCTGTTATTGCTGGCAAAATTTTTCACGCAAATCGCCGAAAGTTGTGACAGTCTTTAAGATTTTGGCCTCTTGAAATATCGTTTTGCTATTTTTTGGGAAGAAAAATATGGCCAACAAATTTTATTTTGTGGGGGGCAAAATTACGGATATTTGTCAGATTCCCCCTTATATCGACCCCTCCCATTGCCCGATTATTTACTTTTTAATAGATAAATATATTTATCGTCAAAATGATTATCAAGTATCATTTGGAGAGTATGAGTCCAGCGACTAGTGTGTCAAATTGATTTTAGTTTGTTCATTTGATCATTAGGCCTAGATCCAGATGCACCTTCTTTATTTCATGTGACAGTAATTTTCGCTTTCAAAATTCATTGTTAATTTCCACTGTGACGGTGAATTTGGATACTTATATGCATTATATAGATAATATCATTTTTAGGCCTTGACTTCTTGACTCGAACTTACTCGAAGACCTTTGACTACCAAAAGGCGCACTAGTGGCCGGGGAAGCGTTTGGGTCGGCGAATTTTATGAATTAAGTACAACTTCAGACTAAAAAGTACCCATTGAGTGGTATGACATGATAGATTATTTTCTCTAGTTTATGGTTGGTAAGTTTTGTCGAAATCTATGCCCTCTGGGCGATGCGATTTGACCTAGAAGAGAGTAGTGTCGACGCCAATTCTTATACGATTGCCGTAGTCTAGATCTACTGGTTATGGAAGGCCTCACAACTGAAGAGCCGTGTCAGCGTGGGCAGACATCTGAAAATTCCCACACGGCGTTAAAAGCAATGCAAACCAATCCTTTCACAGGTAAGTTTGTTAATTAAAAAAAGAAAAAATAGCATTTGAAACTGTTTTTTAGTACTAGATTTATGAATTAAAATAAACGAGTCCGCGTACCAGTGGGAGAGTATCATGTTGCTGGAACAGCCTCTTCCGATAAGTTGGGCTATCTATTTGTTGTGAGAATATGTTATTGTGACGTAGTAAATGAAGTTTAAGGTTGCAAAACTATGTTTCTAGTTGAAGACGCATCGGCTAAATATAGCAAAGGTGCCCTAGTGGGATTTGAGAAACATTGCGGTCGTTTTACATTCTGATGCGCTTTTTTCCCCAGAAAAGTAATCTAGATCTAGATCTAGATTATCCAGATGGAATTTTATAATTCTTCTCTAGAGCTACACTTCCTCAATCCATTTAATAAAATAATTCGAGAACCAAGATGATCTTATCTGTCCAGATCTAATCTAGATCTAGTTTACACACATGACCTAGTTCTGGACCAAGATCGGTATTTAGACCGCATTTTGTGCAAAACTACGACAAACTTCTTGTAAAAAATGGTATATGTCAGTTTATGTCTTTAGGACACTTAGAAACACGGAGATCGGGAGATTTTTTTTTGTTTTTTGTAAGTTTGCTTTATTTTGACAATCGGGTACAATGCTACCGATAAAAACATGCTTACAACCTGTAAAAAAGATGTGTTTCCTATAATCTAGATTGAGATTTAATTTATCCAAATTTAATTATGTGAGGAATGGCTTTTATCAGAATCAGTCATGCAGTACGACACAGTATTGTCACAGTGGGTAAAATATTATATCTTTATATCATTATAAATAATGGTTTAATTTTAATGCAAGAGCCAAACAGCCAGAACTGCTACTATCAAAAGAGCCAAAGCCATATTTAACTTTCATCTCTTGACATTTGTTAACACGGCATTAGATCTTGTTGCCTGTTCTTTCTTATTCAATTGTCATGTCATACATTTAGTTGTGTTTATAAGATACTCTCTCTCTCTCTCTCTCTTCTTCTTCTTCTTTAATTGTTGTGTTATAGATCTGTTTATAGGATGCTCTTTCTCTTTCTCTCTCTGATTATCCCGCAAGACCATATTTATTGTGATAACTATAATTTACTAGCTGTTTACATAATTCACAGATGATGATATCTACAAGGCCTTGAAAAAGCATTTTCACATGCATGGTAAGGGAAGACGACCAGATTTGCCGTGCGTCAATCTGACACATGGACTTTTGCTACAGCTCTATTACCTGAAAGAAGAGGGCAATCACACCTATAGGGAGGTACGATTTTCTTTGATTTCCCTATTTTTGTCCTAGTGTTCATTTTAATTTTATTGTATGATTTATGAGGCTTCACATTTTAATTTCGCTGGTTCATTTAAAAAAGAAAAGTATTGCATTTTTGTGTTATAATTTTTTTACATTATTTGTCAGTGTTTATTTTTTGTTGTGGTTGTTTTCATCCTTTGTGGAGAAAACTACTGCACGTTATCTCTCCACTTACATCATATTTATGGTACTCAATAAATTTGGACACACCACAATTTATATCCCACAACAGATTATAAGTGTATATATTTCTATCTTTTTATTCTGTGTTTTGATATGTATGCTGATTTATCTTGCATTAAAAGTAATTCATATTGTATATATATTCATATTGTAAATGTTCATTATTGGCTTTTTGTATTTATGCTCTTCATTTTGCTCTAAAGTCTAACACTTTAGCCAATAAAGTTTACTGGGCCAATACAAATAGGTTTTAAGTGCACTTCTACGTGTATTTCATCTTAAGTGCCTGATGGTGATTTTTTGTTGGACCGTATATAATCCAGGTGTTACAATGTTTTTTTGATCCATTCAGCTCAAGTCCTGGCTGGAGAAGCTTGTGCCAAGCACAGTCCATGTGACGGAAGGCTGCATCACCCACCAAGTGCAGACTGTCTTGAAGGTGCATTCTGGGCTCTCTGCGGAGAAATCAAAGTCATACCTCGCCACTAGCTACAGCTTTCATGCTCTAGCAGAGCCCCTTGCAAAGTTGGGCCTGAACCGCCTGCATCTCATAAATTGTGAACAGTTCACTGGCCAGGCTAAGGAGGATGTCAGCAATGATGTGGTAATTGCCCTTGAACAATTTCGAGCAAAAGAAGACTTCCCTGTAGTTTTTGTGAGGAAATGGCTACGACTTTTAAGTTTAGCATGTGCCAACTTTACTGACAGTCAGATGCGGACCCGTGTCCAAAAAGTTGTGAAACAATATAATTTGCTAGCTAAAAATAAGGTGAAAAATGCTCAAGCATTATGCAATTTTTTTAATATGCCTTTTGTTTCTCAGCCATTTCATGTACACATAGGTCCAGAAGTAGAAAATAATACTGTTGAATGTCATGATTGCATACATCTGAGAGAATGTTTGAGAGAGAAAGATAAAATTATAAAAGCACTGGAGAGAGATAATGAATATTTGGTCAATAGCAAGAATTTTCTTTCAGCCCAGCTAGAGATAAAAGATCAGGTAAGAGATTTGCAAGATGAGAAGAAAAATGAGAAAACAGAAAGTCAAGTGAAAGATGAATTGGCAGGTGTTAAAAAGAAGATAATACGTTTAAAAAAACAGAGGGATGTAATTTCTGTTGAACTTGGGCACGTGCAGAAGTCTAAACTGTATAAACATAATCATAAATTGAAAAGGGATATAAAAACAATGGCAAATAAAAATGTTGAACTGAAAAAAAAATTGTGTGCAGAAAATGGGAAAAATGCAGATCT
Source organism: Plakobranchus ocellatus (assembly GCA_019648995.1). NCBI lineage: Eukaryota > Metazoa > Mollusca > Gastropoda > Plakobranchidae > Plakobranchus > Plakobranchus ocellatus. Next base: position 1,645,249 of record BLXT01007673.1, on the reverse strand, counting down.
TGTTCAAACTGTTAACAAGCTGAAGGTGAAACTAAAGTCAGAACAAACCCTAAAAGCTAAAGTAAAAAGTAGTCTTAACAAACAAAAGTGTTTGACCAAAAACTTGCAAATAATGTTGCAAGAAGATAAATATGATAAAACAGTATTGCGTCACACTGGTAGCACACATAGATACCTTGATCATGTCAGACAAACCTACTATGCCTTACAAGGTGAGGCCAATGTGGCTGCAACTAATTGTTCAAAGGTTGTAGAGATAGTGGCCAAACACATGTTTGACACAGACTTAAAAGAACAATTGCCAAGTGCTACAACATCTTTAAATTTTGCAAGTGAAGCGCACATTATTGCTAAACATCAAGTAGCAGATGAAATTTTGAATTCCAGCCACTTCACTTTTGCATGTGATGGAACTAGCCGTCAAAAAGCCCATTATATTGAACAGCATATTATACTTTCAAATGGGAAATCTTTATCTCTTGGCTTCTCAGAGATTGCATCTGATGACTCACAGACTCTTCTTGAGCAGTGCATTGGCATTTTCCAGAACATCTCTGAAATTTATTGTCTAGATGAGTCCAGTGACCAGCACATGCTCATGAAAGAAATAATTCGCAAGCTAAAAGCACTACTTTCTGACAGAGCTTCCGTCATGAAAGCGTTTGATGCAAAAATGTCCCAGTTCAAGTATGATCTACTTGATGGGGAAGAAAGTTCATTACATTTTCTCTTTTGCAATGCACATTTTTTGCTAGCTCTAGCTAGTGCTGCAGAGGATGGTGTCCGAGCAGTAGAGGTGCAGTACGTTGAGGGGGGACAAAAACTTGGTAAGGATGCTAAACCTTTATTCTCTTCCTTTTCTACATCAAACGAATGTGCTGCTTTAAGACTGATAAGGACAGCTTCTGAAGTTTTGGGTCCACGGGGGGACGAAAAAAGTGGATGCAGAGAGGAGTGGCTTGCTTTTTGCTCGTCTAGAGGTTTAGAGTCTCTATTTACTAGTTACCGTTGTAATAGATTCAATAATCTATTTCAAAATGCTTCAGCTCTTCTGTGCCACAAACAAGACATCCAGGTCTTTCTTCAAGAGTACGCATCCCATTCTAACCTCAAGTTACAATCTGTTCTTGCAGACTTGCAGGATCCTAGAATTATTAACTCCATTGCCTCTCTGTCTGTTTTTGATGTTTTTTTTACATCTCCCTATTGGCGATTGATGAACAGCAACACCTCTTATGCTGACTTTGCTCCCTATGTAAAAAAAATGAGCATATTTCTCAAGTCATGGAGCTGTGCTGATTTCATTCATACTGATATATGTAATTTATCATCTGTCTTTGATGATTTTGAAGCAAGCATTAAAGAAGCCTCTGTTCTCTCTAAATTCTTTGAATCTGATTGTTTTGTTGCTGCCCTTTTCAGCCTATGTATGAAAAAGGTTTCAGAAAAGTGTAGTGCAGCACTTGATCGCCAGTTGTCTGATTTTTTGGAGGGAGGAGCATTTGGGGGGGAACTGGATGAAGATGTCAAAGTTATATTGAAGACTTGTCCTTTGACAAACTTGACTGGTGAACGCCTTTTTGGCGATTTTGATTTTGACTTGAATAAAAGAAGGAACGCTTCAATTCATATAAGATCTACAACTAGTATGTGGAAGCATAATGCAACTAGAAGATGGCTGGATAAGCAAAGCATAGGCATGGCTCGAAAGCTTGTGAGGAAAGCTATCCAGTATGGCCCAGAGTGGAAGAAAAAAAGCAAGGAAGCAACAAATGCTGTAAAGGAAAAAATTAAGATCAAAATAGCAGAGAACAAGAGATTAAAAGATGAAAAGGAAGTTAAGAGAAATGAAAGAAAGCTTGCTGCTCTTGATGCAATCTTAACAGAAGGAGCATGTGTGCTTGCTACTACAAAAGAAGATCTTGATACTCTTTATAATGGCCCTAAAGCTCTAGAAAAGTTGAAAGCACAGATCAGGTATAGAAGTCTGGTGAGAGGTGAGAAGATTTCTATGACTGGAACCAAGAGAGTGTTGTATGAGCGCTTATTGCATCAAATTTCTAGTTAAATAGGTTTCTTTCTTTATCACTTAAGTCTATCTAGTGGTACTACTCTAGCATCGTACAGTAGGCCCATTCAGGCCTATTCTTTAAATACAGGCTTTTTAATTTATAATGTATAAAATATATGATACAGTTTTCTCAAAGTCTAAATAATTATTGGCATCTTTTTCAAATATCACCTGTGGGGGAACATATAATATCTTTTGTGATTTATATAAGTATCACTTACTTATAACTTGTATACGTAAATGTTTTATATTACCACCAATGCACAAATGCATTGAAAAAAAAAAAAGCTTTTTTTCTGAAATGGCACACATATGACTCAATTTTGACTTGTGTAAATGTTTGCATGGTTTTGATTTCACCAAAATTAAATTGGTAGTTTCTTGGTTTAACTGTAACAAAGCATCTTTAACAACACACTGGTGATAATCTTGAATTCAGTATCCAAGAGGAATCAGCTGTGAAAGCTTCACTAACTCAGCTGAAATACTTTGCTTTTTATCATGAGGAACGCAAAGTTGAAATATATGTAAATGCAGGGTAAATAATGTTATGTGAAACCAATTTCTGTTTGAGATTTGATTACCGTGACTGAGAACATACTTTTTTCTTAAGTTATGTGTTTACATGTATGTATTCTAAATGCCTCTTTTGCTAGAGCTTCTTTGATCTGACTTCAACGTTTATACATATGAAATGTTGGTTTATGTGAAATTATGATCAATAAAATCGTCATAGTATTAAGCCACAGTCTCATTTTGTATATCTTGAAATGCTTTTAGGAACAATCTAATGGCAGATTTGGATTCAGCATCCTCAAAAACATAAACTGTGAAAATTTCATTATCCTACCTTTCATACTTTGCATTTTAAGGGTAAAAAACTAACGAATCAGATAATCCTTACGCGTTTTTTTTCCAAGCGGTAAATTTTGACGGAACTCCATGTTGGGACCCACATTTTTTATGCTTCTCAAATGTTTTGCAAGCTAAAAAAAATTGGGCTTAATATATATATAAAGTTAAAAACAATTAAGCATTTTTATAGCCTTAGCTCAATTATCGTGTCTCTAATGAGGTGTTAAAGTTGGGATTTCATGCACTTTTAACTAATTTAAATGGTAATTTATGTGGTCTTTTGCATTTTTGTGCCATTTTGACTGTCACCTTGTACATTTCTTTTCAAAGATAAACACATTTAACTCTTTGAGTTGGTTGTCAGTAAACATGGTTATTTAAACATATAAATTTTTATGCTTTATCTGGAAAAAAAACTTATTTTTTAAGATTGAAAAGTGTTACATAATGCTAAATGTTGACCATGCGTAAATTTTCTAAGTCCCAATAAACTTTAAAATTACGTAACTTTTTTATTTATTGTCCGATTTCAATAATTTTTTTTGTGGTGTTCATGTTTTCCAGAGATCTGTTCATTTAAGCCATTTTTAGAGGTGTAAAATTCATTTGAAATTTTCGCTTGTGGTACCTACTTAATGAGGACTCTTGGTATGAGTGGCCTAACAAGACCTTCTCTTTCCTTAAGTGGCTTCTCTTGTTCTTGATTAGAATGTCTTGCAAAGGTGAGCTTCTGTTTTCTTTTTTTTGCTGTTAAAGTACCTGGTCTTGGTTGCTGAAAGAGCTGCTTGGTGAACTGAACATGTTTTTAAAGTAATTCTCTTTTTCTTCTCCTTTTGTTGTATGTGAGTGTACTCACTACAAACAAAAATTCCATGTTTCTATCTGTTGATTTGTGCATGAGTGCAAAGGAATGAATCGTGAGATGTGATACCTCTTTTGGTGGTCAGTAGTATGTATGTAAATAGCAAAAACCTCTTTGCTTCACTCCAGACTCCACCCTCATCTACTGTAAATTGTGCAGCTGTAAAATTTCACTTTTCTTTAGTGACTGTTCCTCTTTCATTTTTACCCATCAAATCCTTTTCTTTTTTAACTTTTATTTGATGCATGACTGTAGATAATTACTTGTAGTCAAGAGTTCCATGCTTTCTTTTAGACTCGATGACGTTAAGTTTTGGCGAGTTTTCCAAAGATTGATAAAAAAAAAACAATGCTTTTTGCAAGTGGATTGTTTTTACTCTCACATAATTTTTTTTTTTTACATCAGGACACATGTTTCAGATATCAGGATAACTCTCTATGTTCTTATGTTACTGATGCTGTCAAAATGTTGAAAATTTGCTGTTTCAAATATAACAACTCTAACGTAAGATTGTTTGGCCCTTGATAATGACCATCTATGATGAATGAACACTGCAAATGTCATTATTCTATTCATTTCATCTCTTTTTAATTCTTTTTTGAAAACCTATTTCTCTTCCATTTCTGTTCATGTCTATAACAAGGATGATTTTGTTGTGAACATTTGTAGGCATTTAAAATTCTTTTGTCTTAAGAAACATGATTAATCATTTGTGCCTGCAGATGATTATAATCTATTTAGTCCTAGGTCCACTTTACACCTAAATTTTGCTGGTTTAAGTCCTCCTATTGAGGAAGTCAACATTTTACTTTTTACTCTTCACAGTCTTAAACTAGAGATACGTTCTAATCTAAATAAATTAAGACCCATGTTTGACCAATATGATTATTTCCTTCCTTTCTTTTTTCACTCTATTATTATTGTTGGTGATCTTTTAAAAGTTATTCAAACTCGGGAACGTGTTAATATCTTTTGTGTGGTCGTATGAAACAGAATTAGATCTTCACCCATACACAAAAGCTTATTGAACAACACATCCAACTGTTTCAAGTTCATGAGCTGAGGATATATTGAGAACACTATAATTTTGCAATGTTGAATTGAAATGATTGTGATCTTGATTTGAATGATAGTATTCGAAGTATGATGAAACTAAGAATAAAATGTTTTTGAATGATATAGGCCTTACATACATTGTATATATATTTGAATAATTGTGTTTAATAAAAACTTATTTTTGAAAAATAAATGTTTTCTTCTTTTCTGCATGTATACTGTTCTTTTGGTTTTACGTTTCATTTTACTCAAAATGCTGAAAAGACTGTCAATGAATATTTCGGCTTTGTGTAAGAAGTTTATCACTTTTCGTATTTTTTAGAGAATAGAAGAACAACCTTTGAACAAGTCGTAAAAGACTGGAGATAACCATTGCATCAGATCAGAAGCAATACTTTACTTATGAAGGAAGATAGGACTAAGAAATTTTTAAAGGAGGAAAAAAAGATATTTATTTCTTGCACAGGCTCATCAATTTGCTCATACAGTGGAACACACACTGAAATAGAAGAGAATCAATTGTTCTTTTTTGCAATTATAAACATATCAGTTCAAAGGTGGTAGAGGTATAGATTGTTTCATAAACTAAAAAGAATCTTTGTTTAATTCACTTTTACAGTGTATCGCACCAGGTCTTTATATAAAATATCGCATGTAAATAAATACATTACAGTTACACATCAGTTATTATCTACCTAAACCCTTTTTTTTGTAATTGGTAAACCATTTCACACATACATATGCTGGTTTAGAACTTTTTGCAGCTCTCCCAAGGAGCATCTATTTTGGCAGATAAAGTTTGAGTTGAGTCTAATTTTTATGCTTAAGTCTACCACCTAATACAACAATTATCTAGGGCTTGCACTTGACCTTTTTTCATTAACACAAAGAGGAAATTTATAAGCGCTGCAGTGTTTTGTACATATTAAAATTAGGAGTCTCTTTTACAAAATTTGGAAAATGGACTTTCTCACTCATTAAGACATAAGAGTTCAAGATGAGTTGTAATAAGAATGAAATTCTGCACTGAAAGAAACTGCTTGCAAAGTACAATGGAGTAGTACTAGTAGAGTCAACTCCGTTGCATTTTCCCATCCCCATTCTTTTTAGGGTGTAACTAATGGTTGAACACTCGATATGTCATTACAAAGTAATGAAGTATCATCGAATTATAAACTTGTTTTTCCCTGTCGTGTATGCATCACTAAAGAACAGGAGCAAATACTCACATCATTGGATTTTTTTTACATCTATCTAGAAATGGATAATTTTATACTGCTTTACGGCAAACATAAAAATTAAACTTAATACATTGTAGTGACTATAGGGATAAATTAAATTCATGTAGGATTGTAGGCCAACCTTAAATCTCATCTTGTCTTTGGATAAATGTATCATATACAATAATATAAAGAGTTTTGACTCGCTCTTTCCAGAAAAATGGGAAAAAATATCAGTGCCCAGACATAATATTCAGAACAAAAATTAGAGAGCTACATAAGCGCACGACTAATTGAGAAATACGTGACATATAATTTACAAGTAGCTTTTATTTATGCAACATGTTGTAATCTGACACGTTTAGAAACATTTTCAAGAGGTTCTCAATGTCATTGATATTTTTCAAAATTGAAGAAATAACAGCACTGTAAAAAACGAGGTAGAAATTATTGATTTCAGACGTACATCAATATATCTATTCACATGGGGCTGGATCTTAGAAAATGCTTTGATTTTGATTTTACTGTCACTCTGTCAGAGATAACGGAATGTAAACAACGCAAGTCGATTTGCACACGGCACTCAAGAAATTCCCTGTGCTTACTGCTACAGTGCTAGCGATGTCTGACAAAACAAAGGGCCCTTATCTGCGTAACCTTTAAAATGTCTTTTTGACAAAACGCCTTTCATGTTAAATAATGAGAACTCATGATGTCATCTGTGGTTAAAGATCTAACATTTTCACATCAAGAGTTATGCTCAATGGATCTACAGTTAATGAACTGATATTTCTTTATAAACGAAGAATTAATCCCTTTTTTTATACACGGGTTGATCATGACGCCATGATCTTACCATATCGAACAGCATCGGTGAATTTAAGTTGAAATAGGATTAATTCATAAAAGGAAAAAGGCTCCCTAAAAGTTTCCATTTAGTTTAATTGAGAAAAGACGATTTTTTCACACAAATAATTGCTTGAAAAAAAAAACCAAAAAACAACTGTCAAGTGTACACAGCTCAAACGATTAATTATATTATCTAGACTATTTCTTACACCAATTTCGACATGGATAGATTTTAATTGCTAAACAAAATCAAGAACTGTAAACTTGTTTTTTGTGTTGGAAAGATCATAGGATGTAATGGACGAACTTTGGAAATGCCTACGACTTTTGAATTTGGAGAATACGTATGTTGTAGAACATTCAGCTTAAATCGGCGTCAACGCTGTCGGGAGTTGTGATCAAAATAAGATTTGCCGTACATGTATTTACAAGCCCATGCTTTTTTAGAACCCAGAAAGTCGTAACCCATGTACATTTGTTGGTTACTTAATTGTTATCCAAACAGGTCGTATCTTCGCCAAACGACTATTCCGTTTCACCGCCTCATCAATTTACTTGGCCTAAGTCTCCATACGCCCCTTTGCTTTTCAAAATCATTATACCTAATTAACTTTTAACATTGAAATTTTCAAAGATACGAATTTTATTGTCTCTCACAACGAAACGCAAACTAAAGATTAGTAGGCCTCCGAATTCCATGAAAAACCAAAATATTTCAATATTACATCGCAACGAATGCCCACTTCCGTTGTTGCTTTCCGCCGAGCCAATACGGTACTTTGAATGCTGTGCAAAGGCTCTTGCGATTTATTTTGTGTTTTCTTAAGTCAGACGATATCAAATAAATACATTTATGAAGATGGATATTTTCCTTAGGCTAATGACGATTTAAGTGATATAAATTCTATGGAAATATTGTGACAAACCTCTGCAAACCACAAGATGCAAGTTATCTTTATTGTTTTGAGCTTCGGTCGACAAACATTTCGAAACTGCGTGGCACATAGCATTATACATGTATATATGCTACTGGTAGCCCTAACGTGGCATCACTAATAATATTGGAATCCATACTGTATTTAAGAAATCTTACCACTCACAAAAAAAAAAGAAATATCAACAAAATATGCGAAATCCCCTCAATCCATTCTTGCAGTGTCTAAGACTAAGACTAAGAGAAAGTTTAAAGCCAACTGATCCAAGAAACAGAAGCTAGTCTATTGGTGAAGAGAGTAATGATGATGACAAAACATTCGCAGAGATATGTCTGGCTAGCTTGAAAGATGTTTATATACTGATACAAATGGACATATGGCAGGGGTAAAAATACGATGCAACGATTTGAATAAGCATGAGAATGTACGTGGTGCGAAGAGTGAAACTGGATGGGTATAACTCATTTTAAAAACATAATAGAGAACAGCTATACTGAGAAATGGAAGATATCTTGGACTGATAGAAGCATAAGATGTTCCAAACGATTTTTATCGACGATAGGTCACAGAGAGTAATGCAAAAGATTAGGACATCAATAGAGTAGATAGAACATAGTCGATAAAGCAGAATCAGAAGATTCATTGGTACGGGTGCATGAGACAATAGCTTTGCTTTGTCACAAAGTTTGTGGCGAGACTGGGAATTTGGGTAAAGCTCCTGTCCGAACAAAAACTTGTAGAAAGAGAAGATAAATGAATAGGAAACATTTAAAACGGAAAAGAGCAGTGAATAGTGGCGCGAAAGTTGGGAGAAATGAAAATAAGGTGTGGAGGTTCATACTCAAGAAAACTCTTACTTAATTTGTTTCATATTAAGAAAGTTTGAAACTGTTCGAATGAAACCCTTCTAGCCTTTTAACAGACGTAAATCGAAAGAGAGTTTTCCTTTCAAAAATCATTGTAAAGATTGAGATACATTTGCATTCTGCCTCAGTATCAGAAGTACATCCATCCGGAACTGGCCAAGATTTCTTAACTCATTTATTCGGTAATTTATATTGTTACTCAAAATTAAGACCCTATACTTGTAACATTTTTACTCTTTTAGTTTTACAGAGCTTGACTTGGCGTCTAGTCTAACTAGAGGTATCTATTACATGAATGATTTTTTTTATATATATGCATATCCTAATCCTAATTACTATAGTCTTTAATTAAATAGGCCTTAGGGGTCTCTAAAATTTGTAAAGAATAAAGATTAAAGAATTTATGAAGAACTGCCCGCACTATAAATTGCATTCGAATTATATTCCCTTTTGTTCGTCAATGTCCGTGTCTCGATTTACTTCCTGTTTACCAAATTTAGAAGGTAAAAAACTTATGCAAAGATAGACTAATCTTTTAACTGACTTCTTCAAATTTGTTGTCTGGGTTTCTTTTTCTTGAGAGATTAAAAATACCATTAATGTTTGTTCCTCTGGAGCTTTTCAAAACCGTAATATGCGGCCAGAATTATTATTAGGAAGTAACTATTGAGGTTGAATCCATATAAATAATACAAGATGTTCTTTCATAGGTGGAAGGTTTTTATCTACCTCCATTATTCACACTGTATAGCTTTCCACCAAAATAATATAGGGTTGGGGGGTTGCATTCTTCTATCATGGCGGTTTGTTGCGCGCGCAACTTTTGTACGAATTCACGTAAAAAGCAACTTTTGCGCAACTTTCGAGCAAAAATGTGGTCAAGACCTAGGATAGGGTGTTTGGCATGAAAATTCAAAACAAAAAACAAAACAAAACAAAAATGCTATGTTACGAAAAGCATTCTCTTAGCAATTGAGATGAATAATAATTTCTTAGGATCGGGGCTCTCCATGGCTAGCTAGGTGTAGCCGGTAGCCCCGTTTGTTGTTAAGAAGCTCGCTTAGGCCTAGCATTGTTCTATTGAGATGGCTGCAAGCTGATATAAATTATAATACTGATAGGCTTCTACAGGAAATAGTGTGTTAATTTTGTCTGTCACTATCATCTTGTGAAGTCCTTTGTGGAAATTGTGCTCCAGCGGCTCTTCCCACGACATTTCAATGGTATAAATTCACAGAGGCAACCGATTGTTTAGGTCGCATGACACTCCGTATGCGTGCAACACTTTCCTTAGCTACGGCACGGCGAAATGACGAGGACATAACCCAATATAAGGACTGCAAAGTTTATGCAATGCCCTGGTTTGTTTTGTTTTTTTAAGACAATTTGAAATATACTAACAAAGCAGAACCATGTGATCCACTCAATGGCGCACATAAAGTTTTAAAAAGTAAAAATGTGTGTTAAGTTTGCGATAGATACATACACGTGGATAAATGAAATGCTTTGATATAATTACTACTTGATCAAGACCAGCATGCATTAAAAAAATAAAAAAAAAAAAACAACAAAAAAAAGTAAAATTATCTGTATGGTCTATAATTTCAACTTTATTTGCGCATAGATCAAAACATATTTAACATTGGGTCAAAACCATTGATACAGTAGCTTCATACAATCAACTCTTAGATTGCGATGGAAATACTGGCTGAAGGCTCCTGGAGCAGTGTTTTTCAATAACTTCAAATAAACAAACAAACAAAAACCTGTTCAGTTCATACTCAAATACATGTTTAGACCAGTGCAGAGTCACTCTAGCATTCAGGTTTTGATCTAGAAATTAGACCTAGAGTTTTTGATACGCGAAGATCTAGATCAAATCTAGCCTTAGAGATACGGAGTTTAGCTAAGTAGCTATTTCTGAATCTCTCTCTCTCTCTCTCTCTCTCTCTCTCTCTCTCTCTCTCTCTATCTCCCCTCCCCCTTCCCCCACCCCCTCCTTTTTTTTTAAATTCGTATCTTGAATCGTCTTCATTTACGAAAAAAAAAGTAAAAAGTTTTAAAAAGTAAAATTGTGTTTTAAGTTCGCGATGGATACATACACATGCATAAATGAAATGCTTTGATAATGATATAATTACTGCTTGATCAAGACCAGCATGCATAGAAAAAAAAAACCAAAAAAAAAAAAGGAAAATTATCTGTATGGTCTATAATTTCAACTTTGTTTGCGCATAGATCAAAATTTATGTTACATTGGGTTAAAACCATTGATACAGTAACTTCATACAATCAACTCTTAGAATGCGATGAAAATACTGGCTGAAGGCCTCTCGCGCAATGTTTTTCAATAACTTCAAACAAACAAAAACCTGTTAAGTTCATACTCAAATACATTTCTAGACAAGTGCAGAGTCACTCTAGTATTCAGATCTAGAAATTAGATTTAGAGTTCTTGATACGTTAAGATCTAGATCTGATCTAGCCTTAGAGATACGGAGTTAAGCTGAGTAGCCTTTTCTGAATCTCTCTCTCTCTCTCTCTCTCTCTCTCTCTCTCTCTC
>BLXT01007673.1:1588642-1598837 GCA_019648995.1 Plakobranchus ocellatus | reverse complement strand
GGGGGAGGGAAGGTAAACGAGAAAGGGAGGGGGGGACAGTGACATGTGGGGAGCGGATTTATGCACATATACCCATACTTTAGACATTGAGATGAATAGAGGGAGAGGTGGAGGAGAGGGGGGTATAAAGGAGTAGCCAGAGACATAGATCCTTCCCATTGTTTCTATCTTACTTGGGGGAGGGAAGGTAAACGAGAAAGCGGTAGACATGGGTGGATGACGAGGGAGATATTTGTGTGAGAGTTAAGATAGAAGGAAGGGGGTGGGAGATGTAGTGGTAGAGATCGAGTGTATGGTCAGAGAGGGGAAAGTGTGTTGCAGTGTTTTATGTATAGAGGGTTGGAGAAAGAAGAAAGAGTCAAAAGCCTTGGGGGAGGCTGCCTATTGCGAGCCTGTCAATTAGGCAAGCCGACGAAACGTCATCGTTTTCATCCGCCCTTTCCGCCGCCATCTTGGATTGATAGAAAACTTTGTTTGCTATAGCAACACTGTGTCCCAGCTTATCGCTGTGATAAAATTCGTAATCCCCTTAGATCTAGCCTGAATAATATTAAAATGCCGGTCAGTTGTTGCATGTACGGATGCACCAACAATTCTGGGAACAAGTCCAAGTTTTCGGTTCTTTATTTTAGAATACCAGTCATAATCACAAGGGAAGGAAAGGAAACCGAAGAGACACGCGGTTGGATTGGATTAAAGCTATCAACCGTATAGGATTGACGGCTGCTGAAGTTGATAAAAAGTCGTGGCTACGTGTGTATTCTGAACATTTTCATGAGGCTGAGTAGTGTAGCCTACAGCTATTTAAAATGCTTTTATTTAATGTAAAAAAAGTGGAAATACAAGATCTTTTTATGACCAAAGGATTTCTCTGGTTCTAGAAAGATCTAGAATATCTATGCCTCTGTAATTTCTCAAACCTGTCCACTTGCAATACCTCTTGGTATCAATGTTTTGGAATATTTATATCTAGGTTAAGATTTATAAGAAAAGAAAAGGAAACTATCTAGATCTAGATCTTGAACTGAACTTCTCACTAGCCGATGTTTTAACAAATTTCTACATAAATGGTTAAGAGAAAGAAAATGTTTTCATTTAGGTTGTGTAAGATACAGGACAAAGCAGTCTTCTTTACAACAGTGAAAATGCAAAAGAATATTTCTGTTTCTTTTGTCTTGTTTAATTTTTTCAATCTTAGACTTTCATGTCATGAGAATGAAAGTGATTTGGTCGTTCTTACTCCCCTGTATTTCATCAAAACAATAGTATTTATTTCAAAACATTGTGAAAAATAATAAATACTTGTATTTTCTTTCTACAAACATAATTCACTTCATTCTGTATTCCAAGACAAGTTTAACAATTGGTAGAAATAATAACAGATTAACTCTTAAATGTTATTAAACTAAAAATATTAATACCCAACTATACCATCAAGCATTTAAGGATTCACTCATTCAATAAAATTGGTATAAACTCGTGCATGAGAGAAGGGAAAGAGGGAAAATGGTAAAAAGAGGGGTGGGAGAGAAAATGAGAGAGAGAGAGAGAAATTTAGAATGTACTTTTACCAGAGGGAGAGCAAGAGAGCGAGAAAGAGAGAGAAGAGAAAGAGAAGAGCGAGGGAGAGAGAAAGAACTTTTAGCAGATAGAGATGCAGAGGTAAAGACAACGAGTTAGGGAGTAGGAGAGAGAAAGAGCGAAAGAGAGAAAGATTCAGACAGAGAGAGAATAAATTTGACAGAAGGAGATGCAAAGATAAAGGCAGAGTGCTAGAATGAGAGAGAGAAAAGAAGAGAAAGAGAGAGAGAGAGAGAGAGAGAGGAAGAGAGGGAGAAAGAGAGAAATTTTGAGTTAACTTTTGACAGAGGGAGAACGAGAGAGAGAGAGAGAGAGAGAGAGAGACTCGGGGAGTTAGAGGAAAATAGCGAAAAAGAGAGACTCAGAGAAAGAAAGAGCGAGAAAAATAGAGAAATTTTCACAGAAAGAGATTCAGACATAGAGACAGAGAGTGTGGGATTGAGAGACGGAAATGAATTTTGACAGAAAGACACTTTTACAGAGTGAGGGAGGGAGAGAGAGAGAGAGAGAGAGAGAGAGAGAGAGAGAGAGAGAAGAGATAATTTTTGACAGAAAAAGATGCAGGGACAGAGACGTTTTGACAAAGTCGGGAAGAGAGAGAGAGGGAGGGAAACATTTTGACAGAAAGAGATATAGAGATAGAGATACGTTTACAAAGTGAGGGGGAGAGAGAGAAGAAATTTTAAATTTTGAGTGTAATTTTGACAGAGGTAGAACACGAGAGAGAGAAAGAGAGAGAGAGAGAGAGAGAGAGAGAGAGAGAGAGAGAGAGAGAGAGAGAGAGAGAGAGAGTTTGACCGAAAGAGATGCAGAGATTCAATCACACATAAATTTGAAAAAGGTGCTTTTTGCCGACTTGTATGATAATCCATAGAAAATGTTTCTGGCAGAGCATGTAGGTGCCCAAAAGGCCGCTGCATTATGTCAGCGATGGTTTCAGCTGTAAGAGAATTGGGAGAGAGGGAGGGAGAGAGAGAGGGAGTGAGAGAGAGAGAGAGGGAGGGAGAGAGAGAGAGAGAGAGAGAAAGAGAGAGAGAGAGAGAGAGAGAGAGAGAGAGAGAGAGAGAGAGAGAGATGTTTGGTCTATTGTTTTTAGATGTCTGAAGTTCGAACCCTGGCCAAAATATTTTGCAGCAATTACCTCATCCATTGTGCAATTAGGGTATTTCAACTTAAGACAACATACGGTTGCTAGAGTTGAGCTCATTAAAACAAAACTTCATATAATATAATTCATAATGCAGATGTATAAATTTGCTAGGTAGCCATAGTCATTGGCATTAAGTTGTTTTATTAATTTCCGTATGTGAAATTGAAGTGTGCTTTGTCAAAACCAACGCAGAATATTCAATAATGCTACATAATGATACATTATTATGTGTTTACTTTCTATTCTACAAACATCTACTTTATAAGAAACGAAAGTCGTCCTCTTGTCTATCTAGCTGTGTTGTTTTGTGTGTTATAGTCAGCATGTAGAACGAAGTAATTCAGAGGTCGGTTGAGAAAGTTTTATGAAAATTTTGATGAATTTCTAGCGCTAAGCGCATGATTTGCTTGAAAATGGCCTGTATATGTGGGCGTGTAGTTTTGCCCTATATCAGCAATAAAATTATAGAGACATTGTTGCAAAGGCTAAAAGTTGCCAATTTTAATGGCATATAAAACAAGACAAACAAACAATACGGGAACACACTAGCGCGAAGTAAAGACTGAGTAATTTGAGGCGAATGCTACTGTTTTTTTTTTTTATTTTTTTTAGTGCTACAAGCCTTTTCATAATACCATACTTTTAAGAAAATGATCCAGCACGCAAGCCATTTTTTTTTGTCTGAATTTATTAACTTGAATATTTATTTACAGTGATTACAGTAAAATCAAAACAACATTTTAAGAATATAAACAGACAAAGTAAGGTGAGATATACAGATTATTTGCATTCATAGATAAAAGACATGCTTATTTCATTATAGAAAACATTGATGAAAAGACCACCAAAAAAAAAGCCTAGAAATTTTGACAAATGTACTCATGGTAGTAGGTTGGAGTTAAAATTTTGTAATGCCTGCACATTCAAAACGTGTGGTGTCGACGGTTTAAAGCCTGAGATCACCTTGTTTTGGACTGGCTATTGTATACAAAAACCAAACCATCAAAACGTAGGCGCTTACAACCCAAGGATGTAAATAATCACAATCTTGTAATTTCAGGATGTGGCCTGCATACATCCAGGTAGTACAAAATTATAAAATTGAAAATGCTTTGCAAAATAATTTTTTAGTTTCATCTTCATTATATTTACAATTATACGGACTTACTTTAAAAATATTGATACATGTTTTTAAAAAAAATTGCCCTCATGCTTTGATACAAAATGCTTACGTTAACTATTTTAACTGATGATAATAACATTTCATTAAAAACGTAATTAAAACCTAACGCACTTTGAGCTTGGTTCCAGTTAAGAATAAAAAAGTCAATAAATTCGATTGTTAACCTGTCTTTATTTTGCAAATCTGAATGTAGGCCTATTCTTTTATATTTTTAGTTATGATTATTTTAAATGAATATTTTAATGAGATTGAACACGAATCTGTATCTACATATACATAGAGAAGTCTAGATCTAGGCGAGAACATTATTATTATATCTAAATTATTCAGATTAATTTTCTCCAGAATTCTTATAAAATTTCGGTGAAATCTCGCTTTCCGTTAAGGATCCGTTAAGGAGTTTTTGTGTTTCCATAGAGTCTTTTGTAAAATCTTATATTCTTATTAAAAGTTTAGGCCTACGTCACGGCAAAATGAGTGTATGTATGTGTGTGATTTTTCCACAAACCTGTGCTGTGGTATGGCGGATAATCAATACCTTACATGATACAATGATTTTAGGCCACACTTCTAAGACTAGTCGGACGCCCATGAGGAGCCTTGAATTTTCGAAATTCTAGGAAAGGAGAAAAACCTTGAAAAGGCTGTTTTTTGTTTGTTTGTTTGTTTGGGTGTGTGTGTGTGTGTGTGTGTGTGTGTGCGTGTGCGTGCGTGCGTGCGCGCGCGCATGTGTGCAATCATAATTATTAGGGAGGTAAATGGTCTCATAATGCAAGTTGCTTGTTTGAAAATTATCCAGTGAGATGCTTCCCCGCTATGAGTCTGGGAGACAAAGAAGTTTTAGATCGCGTTGAAGCTGACATTCGATGCGCGGACGTGTTCAAGCCATGCCTTGTGGTAGTGGCCTGTCATGAATCTACAACGAGTTTGAACGAGTTAGAGGGATCATGTAATTTTTTTTTTTATTTGATTTTTTTCCGGGGGNNGGGGGAGGGACGGGGTGTTGCAGCTATGTAGCTCTGAAAACAGTTGGTAGAGCCATGTATCTAACAGAAGTGGATTTATTTCGATATTCTGATTCTTATACAGGCAGGCAGATTACCGGTACAACGAGTCTAGGCCTAGCCATTTTTTTTCTTTCAATTTTTAGTAGTATACACTGTAGACCACTTGAACAGCTGTATGTTTATTAGGCGCTAGACATCGATAGTTTCAGATACATCATTTCTCTTAAATTTTCTCTTAGGGTCAAAATATCTGTTGAGCTTATTTGAAAACAGCTCTTTTTGTACTGGTGAGAAGCATTGCCACGCTGTAGGATTTGTCGATTTGAGAATTAGTGTTCGTGATTGAATTTGGATTTTCCCCTTTTTTTAGGCCTGTATGGTTTTACGCGGTAGAAACAAAATAAAATTTATCTCACTCGAAATCAACGCTTTGTAATCACATGACACCAAGTCTTAGCTTTCCAAAAATATATAATTTCACTAATCTTTTGTCTCTACTCTGCATGTAATATCTATGAAAATTTCTCACACGGGTTATACTTCGCACGCGTTTCTATGGCACACCCACATTTTTGTAAACAGCAACCTGTGGCAACATCTCACTGGGGCTCCTCATTTTCGTGACCTACTTCGCGCCTCTAGCATTGAAGTGTCGCAAATTAATATTACTGGAGATTTGTAATGCCTTTCCCTAACTCTATTATTATGTTTTTAGCACTGTTTGCATGTAAATTCATTTAACGAGAAGGTCATTGTGTAGGCCCCTAATTGTGAAATTTTAACATAGAAAATCTAGATCTAAACTAAAGGCTTCCGATCTAAATATTTCTTGATACATCTTGATTAGATCTAGATCTAGATTTAGACTCTACCAAGATCTAATTAGCGGTCATGAATGTAAATTAGGTTCAAACTTACCTGCACCCATTGCTTTGCCTTTCTCTTCATTGTTTGTCTTTTTAAAGATGCCTTAGCAATTTTTAATACCCAAGAAACCAAGGCTGATCATTGCATCATATAATGTGTGCATCAAACAAGCCAATCATAACGGGCCTTGCCGCAGGCCAGCTTTGTGAAAGATACAGACACAAAATAAGTCGTGAAGTTTTCCCCCACGCCTTGACTGTAGCCTATCACTGGCCGTTCTCAAACTGAACAGTCAGCCATCTGTTTGTGCGAGGGCGTCGGTGGCACAGTTGCTAGCGAGTCCGCCCTAAGATTTGCAGGGACCCTTCTGTCGCGGGTTCTTGCCTCGTCACTGGCGGCCTGGCCTGACGGAGGGCCTGAAATAACCTTGATGTGGACTGGCTTTATACAAAAAAAATTATTATCAAATAATGGAGGCCTGATTATAAACGTGTAAACATACCCAACAATGCCACTTAGTATCTGCCTCAGTATTATCCATTGTGTTTTTCTCTCTCTTTTTTAATTTTTAAGATGGAGATCAGAAAGTCCAGAACTTGTGTGGAGTGAAGGGGAGCCAGATTTATCTTTAGACAACCAAAGTGATGAGATAAGTAGACCAATTATTGGTCTATTTACCATATCACTTTGGTTGTCTGAAAATAATCCAGATTTAAACATTGGGCATTTTAGAAATATATCTTGTGCTTTTAAGAAAATGAAATTGTTTTAGGTCTTGCATGATTTTTAAATAGCTATAAAGATTTGAAAATAAATGAGTCAACTCTTATTCTTAATCATGATCTTTAAACAGACATAACTTAAATATTACACAAAACCACAAGAGCACACTCTTTTGGAATGATGGCATTTCGATTTTTCGAAGTCATAGAATATAAATGGGACAGTACAACTAAAGGCAGAGTCAATTAAATTTTTAAAAATAGAGAATGACATGCAACAGCAGACCCACAAATTCAAGAAAACATTGACGGAGGAAAATAAATTGTCAGAAAAGGCAAGAGAAATTAAGTTTCTGGAGGAAATAAAAGATTCACATAGCCATAACTTGAAGCCTGGCAGAATCTACTGAGCCAGAATTGGATTATGTCTTCCTGCCTCTGATGCTTTTTTATTTATTTGTAATCTCCCCCCACCCCCCTTACCTCTCAAATGCTCTTTAATAAAATGTCCATTTATGAGAAAACCTTAGTAAAGTTCAGGAAGAAGATTCTATTAAGCTGAATTTCTGTCTTTAGTGCTTTATCTATGTGCATTGTTTACTTTTTATTTCAGTGCCTATGATAGCAGCGATTGAATCAACAAAACGACAGCAAAAAGAACAATTGATGTGACCAAAAGTCAGTATTACTGATACTAAGCTCGTAAGAAATTGCTTTTCAGTGTTCATCAGGAAAAAGAGTGATAATGATATGATCTCATGATATTATACTTTTCAATTTTATTGCTTTGATTATGCCTTAGATTTTTTGCACACAGTGTGGCATTGTATCAACTTTTAAAACTTTTTTTTCTTCCAAAAAGTCCCTTTAGAAATTAAAGAAGCTAGCTGTAAAAATAACTAATCTTAGAATACTGAGCCCGAAGGCTTCAGTTTTATTGCTCATTATAATCCAAAACACTCTGTTTTTGTTGAGTCAAAACTAAGCATTGAATAAACACCTTTCAGTTGCCTTTGGCAGTTATAGAACTTTACTGGTATCTTATTATTTAACTGATTTAGTAATTCATTGTTGCAACCTTTGCTAAGGCATATGGAAGGAAATGTGAGAGAGATCTACAGTCTAGCATGTTATAATTTTAATTTATCCAATAAGGTGTACTAAACTTCTTGCATTTTTAACATGTTCCATTTTAGGATCTGCATATTGTAATTCAGGCCTGCCAAACCTACCAATTTCATCGGTAGCTAACCGATTTTTCCTCAAATTTGTGAAGATACTGATCTGATTTTAAGGAAAAGATAAGGATTTTTAATTTTTTTTTTTTTTTTTTTTTTTGTGATGAGTGTTAAAGACTTGGTGGAACAATCAACATTTTAAATGAAGAACTTCAGCCAAATATCTATATTTTTTAAGGCCTTTTACTTTAATCAAATTGACCTTTATAATAAAGCCCAACTCTAAGAAAAAAAAAAAAAAAACAAAACAGGCATAACTAATGGAACGAGTAGTGGCTTACATACGTTGATGGAAGTTCATCTATTCATCTATCGGTTCGACCCCCTTAGCATAGGCAATATTTAAATATTTAATATCTAGTGAAGTGAAAAAATAAATCAATAGCAAAAATCATGTCACCATGTGCACAGGTAACGTCAGTTGCCTCTTTTAAAGGCAGACGATGTGGACTTCTCTAGCAGAAGTAGACTGTTATGTTTATAGAGATATATTTAGGCCTAGAACTATCATCCTGATAGGGTTATGTTTTGACAGAACAAAAGTCTAGGTCCATTTAAAATTAAGATATTACAGATCGGGCTCGATCAAAGGGAGAATCTCCAGCCAGGGGAACAAGTAATTAATTATTTCAACAATCCTTCAAAATTTTCCTTCATTCGTCTAGCAGTAACATCTTGGGGGATACAGTCATGTTTTTCAGCTTCGTTAAAGGGAAGATTCTTAGAAAACATATCAGTCATCTAAAAATTACCCTCTGTAATTAGCGGTGGTTCCACATTGCGGAAATCCTTCCGGATCAAGAATCTAGCCATTACCTCTGGTAGGAATTAAAGACACCTTTCTATGCGATAGGTGTGCTGTTCATTCATTGGAGCATTATTACATCTATTGATATATTTTTAAACTAATCTCTTGATTATATCTGTTCTGTAATAATGGTTAGTTTTTGTATTATCATACTTATATAATATTTGAGAATAATAATGAATAGAATTTATTGACTTTTTTATTCTTAACTGGAGCCAAGCTCAAAGTGCGTTACGGTTTGATTAAGTTTTTAATGAAATGTTGCTCTTATCAGTTAAAATAGTTAACTTAAGCATTTTGTATCAAAGCATGAGGGATAAATTTTTTTAAAACACGTATCAATGTTTTTAAAGTTAGTCCGTATAATTGTTAATGTAATGAAGATGGAACTAAAACATTATTTTGCAATGCATTTTCAATTTTATAATTTTGTACTACCTGGATGCATACAGGCCAGATCCTGAAATTACAAGATTGTGATTATTTACATCCTTGGGTTGTAATGGCCTACGTTTTGATGGTTTGGTTTTTGTATACATAGCCAGTTCAAAACAGGGTGATCTCAGGTTTTAAGCCGTCGACACCCCACGTTTTGATAGTGCAGGCATTACAGAATTTTAACACCAACCTACTACGGTACCATGAGTAGAGTACAGTTGTCAAAATCTTTAGCCTTTTTTGTGGTCTTTTCATCAATGTTTTCTATAATGAAATAAGCATGTCTTTTATCTATGAATGCACATAATCTGTTTATCTCACCTTCCTTTGTCTGTCTATATTCTTAAAATGTTGTTTTCGTTTTACTGTAATCACTGTAAATAAATATTTAAGTTAATAAATTCATATATATATTATTTTTTTTTTTTTTTTAGGGATTTTTTAAGGAAGGGGGGAGGGGGAAAGGGAATAGCACAGAAGGAAATAAAATATAACTAAGTGCGATATTGAACCCAAACTATGAATATGGTTAATCTACTGCAACCTGGATTTTCACCGACGTCAGATATTAAGACATGATCCTTCAACACGTCTTCTAAGGCCTTAGGGAAAACCCTCAGATGGCATTAAGAATAAGAACTCTGTAAGGGCCTACTGATCACTAACGCTTCGTATCAGGGACGTGATTTTTCTCCCCCAAATTTAAATTGCTTTACCTATGACAAGATTTCATCTATGATGATAATATGGTGATCTATGTTAGGCCTACCGGTATATTACAATCCAGACAAACACCAGGAAATAATTGCCAAGCTTGGCGGTCACAGGATCTTCAGATCTAGACTTAAATAATTTTAACAGGAAGAGGAAGAGAGGTAGAGACAGCGAAAGTTCATCCTATCTTATGAAAATTCATACAGTGCATCTGGAGACATAATGTAAATTATTCTTTAAAAAAAACCAACATAATACTACCATACCTAGAAATTAAGAGTGAGATAGACAGATAAATATTTAGAAAGATATATAAATAAATAGAGAGAGAGAGAGAGAGAGAGAGAGAGAGAGAGATAGAGAGAGGGTGGTAGAAGGAGACATACCTAGAAATTAAGAGTGAGATTGACAAATGAATATTTAGAAAGATAGATAAGGAGAGAGAGAGATGGATAGATAGATAGATAGAAAGAGAGAGAGAGAGAGA
>BLXT01007673.1:1577809-1587995 GCA_019648995.1 Plakobranchus ocellatus | reverse complement strand
GTATCTTTTTTCATTTTATAGATCTAATCTAACAGTTTCAGAATTTTCTCTCACAGTAAACCAAGCTTGGTTCTAAAAAAATTCGTGGTCTAAATATGAAATAGTCTGCCTGATGTAGGCCTTGATTACTTATTGGCTTACTGTAGATCCGACCGAATTAGAATAAGGCCTTTATACTTATGTAGAGTTTCTAGACTTTTCATATTAGACCAGTAGCTGAGATTTAGATCTAGATCTAAGCTCTGCTTTAAGGAATAAAATTAGCATAGGCCTAGTGCGAAGACCGAGTATCACTTGCCTACCTTCGAGACAGATATCTTAATCTTTATCTTGAAAGATTAGATTTTTAAGATAAATCTAACCCTCCAGATTTACATCTGTTTGTCAGGATTCCAAAATACCTTGGATTCTAGATTTGATTGCAGCTAGATCTTGAGTTTTCTTTTTTTTTCAAAACAATAGTCAAGTTTCCATTGCATGTAGCAGCCACGTTGTTACAATAAAATTCAAAGATTTGTCTTATCTTTACAGAATGTTTTATCCTTCGGCGGTCAAATGCATAAATAGATTAGAAACATTTAAATTATCCAATGATTAAAAATAGGGGATTAAAAAAAAAAAAAGTGAAGAGCACACGCTGTAATGACCAGTCCAAAAATTAACAGGGAATAACACTTACTTACAGTTCGTCCAAGCAAGAGTGACCTAAGCCTGAGCCAATCCTTTCATTCAAACCAACTTGAGAGTTTTTATTTTGGTTTTTATATTTGATATAGTAACCTAACCCCAGAGAATGATTTATTTTTATTTGTCAAAGAGACTCTTGAGGGTTTTGAAAAATTAGCTGAGATAGTCGTTTTTAAAAGTTACAAATGTAATACATTTGCCTGAAAAAATATGTTACGTAAAATAAAATGGAGTTAAAAAAATATTTTCAACATTTTGAAGTTCAATTTACATATTCTAATTTTTTTTCTATAAAGAGATTGACGTAACTTTCATCGTTGTATTCGATTTAAAAAGTCAAAGAAATCTTAAAAAAAAAGGAACAAAATATAGGTACTAAAAGCCTATATTTTACTATAGTTAATATCATGGTAAGGCTACACAAAAGAAATCGGTTTATAAATCTCGGAGGACATAGCTTTTTCGCCACAAAAAAAATGGTGAGAAAAACATAATTGAGGTTTCTCTAGAATCTTTCAACAAATCGTCGGAATTATCTTACAACATAACTAACATTTTCTTCTTTTCTTTACAAAAGGCAGGTTGGTTCATCTATGCCTGCAATTGATGAAAAGTAGTTTGATTAAGGTTTCAAATAGCTTGTAGTTGTAAACATAAATAGTACAGTAGTCAATATCCTTTCCATATTCATAAATGTTATCTTTACCTAAAAGTGCCTTTTTTCACATTTCTTGTGCTAAATCAAAAACATGTTTTCCCCTGTCTACAGAAGAAAAGAAAGGCCAAAATGATGAAACCAATTCTCCAAGTTGAAAAGTCTTTCTATATAGTTATTGAATTCGTTATGGCAATTGAAATACACTGAACAAAAAACATACATATCAGCAGTTTGATATATTATTTTTTCACTGCTTTTTGTGTGAATCTTTTGTAGGCCTATTAAGGACAATATCAATGAATGTGAGACAAAAAATTATTGTATATGAAATTAAAAGTCTTTGTAATTTAAGAAAATGCAAACAGGGCTCCTCTCTTTGACTCACTGATACAAATTTCATGTTACATATATCAACTCTTCTGTTATGCACTGAACAAGGAAAAACACTTTTTGGTTCAATATTATTTAATAACTAGATGGATAAGCAATTCCAGAATGGGAAATTAGTTTGCTCTTGTTTTGAATCAAAATCCTGAATATATTTTTTTCTTTATACCTCTTTTGCGCATTATTAATAATTTTTTTGAGTTTTCAATGTTTCTTTATGGATAATAAGGTCTCATATTTAGAAGTTCAGCTACGAAAATCATAAGGCATGAACTCTTGGAGCCAATTTTCACGACTCTGTACCAATTCGTTTGTCAGGGAATAATCTAATTTTGTTTATTGATCTTGACCTCTATTACTCTGTTAAAATTAAAATTGTTGTTCAAATATGATGAACATGTGCAGCGCAGCTCATTCTTATTACGGTATTTATTTCAACCCCGCTTATATGAATATTTTGAGTTTTTATTGATGCTTTAAGTAAAAGTTTAAGCTTCATGATTCCTTCATAATTTTAAAATGGAACTTAGGCCTAAATTAAAGAAAACCAAAGACACAAGTAAAAAAAAGTATTTATATCTACATATATATAATTATGTGTATGTATGTGTTCTACCCTGATGACTTTTAAATTGTACTTACTTACTTTCAATAGCTGATGGAAAATAAAAATAAGAAAACTCAAACTACTGGTATTTTTAAAACAAGTGATAGTGAGAATATTTTAAAAAACTTTTGGTGAAGTAGATTTTGTTTGATGTTTCATGACATTTTCATGAGCATATATAACCAGACTCTAAGCGTAAGTAACTTGTTATCCACCTTAAATTGCTAACATGTAAAAGAAAAGACTAAAGTAGAAATGGCAAAAATGTCTAAAACTGCTAAATACCTTTAAGAGCCTGATTTGAAAAATAAGTTGATATATATATATAGTACTGAACACAGTGTTTTACAAGACAAATAATAGTTATTTAAACGAATTTTATTAACAAAAGAGCTAAAGAAACTTTAAAGGTCTTCATGTCAAATCTGGAAATTTGCGGTTTTCCCCTTACATCCCTGTGATAAATATCACACATTAAAAGGACTCAAATGAAGGGGTTAAAAGGGATTTTTGAAGAAGGATCCTCAGAAACATGACAAAAGGGTTGAACTAATGCATAACATAAATTGCACTTGCTTTAAGCATTTCATGAAAATTATTGCGACGGTGATAAATAAAAAGATCTATGGATATAAAGAATAATAAATCTTTCGTCAAAATTCACAGCTGAACAACTGTATTTGATGCTGTTGTTGCTTTTGATCTTGTTGTTAGTTTTGCAAACGATGCTGCTGAATTTTCAATATTACCATGTTTACCGTTTCTTTTGTTGCTACCGTGTTGTTGTTGTTATTGTTCATATCGTTTTGTTGTGTAATTATAATTTGGATTATTAATGCTACTTTACTTGTTCTTGTTGCTATGTTTATTTTTTGTGTTGTTGTTGCTGATTTAATATTATAGTTGTATCATGAACGCGGTACTTTTATCCTTGTTCTTGTTGTTCTTGACCTGGATCTTTTTCATCGTGGACGTGATGGATGAATTCATCTTGAAGAATCCAACTAGCCAATGCTCTCTATATCTTCTGCGAAATAGCGATAATATCAAAATGAAACCATTGAAAACATTGATGCGAACAGTCCTGATGAGTGAGTAATGGCTGACTCAATACATTCACCTGGAATATTTTTTTTAAAGTTTTAAAACTAATGAAAAGTAACAATGTTTTATAAGTTTTTCCAAGTCGTGCGTTACTTACAGAAGTAACATCAACATTCTTTAGTTTAAAAACAACACAAAACAAAGCAATAATCTAGAGCATGTGGAATAACTAACTTTTTGATAAAATCATTTTGATCCACCTTTGGTTGTGAGGTTTGATATGGCTTTTTTAGTGTTAAAGATCCTCACTATTTTAGAAATCTCCTATTTAACCCCCGAAGCGGATTTCAAAACATCTCAATAACAGGTGAAATTTACGAATTGCTTCGATTTGTAATTTTAGCATCTGAGCAAAGCCTACTCTAAGTACAGGCCAGACACGCGCTGCTGTGACATCACAGTACAGGTCCCAGCTGTCTAGTTTCGCTAAGCAGGAAATGACAGACACACGACTTGTTTACTTGCTTGTTTTATCACCAAATGCCATCTAAAATATATCAATATCTCTTAGAGAAATTTAAAAAATTCATCAGTACTTTTTTACGCTTATAAACGACAGCAATATCTGAAGATATAATCATTAAATCGTGCAGATTAATTGTAGGATCACAATAATGAAAAAAAAAAAGAATCAAATTACATATATCAAACTCACGTCCTAATTTAAAAAATCAAAATCTCAATGATAATTCCGGCCTTAATTGAATTACTGAAATAGTTTTAAACTAAAGTGCACAGCCTTCTCTATTCAAGGCCTGCGTCTGCGAATCATGATGTTACAGAGTCTAGTCGATGCTCGCGAAGTGATCAGGGGCCGTATGCAACTGAGCAGTTATGATCAAAACATACCAAGTTTTTAACATATCAAGTTTAAAATTGGTTAGTCGCATTCAAATGATCAAAATGCACTCTTTTTTTCGATTTGGTAAGTTGAAAATTTCTGGGACGGCATGCAACTGTTTATGACGATTTGAGGTCAAGTCAAAACTTAGCTAAGTTGTACGTGGTAAGTCGTATTCAAGTGAGACAATGTGCCTCGGAATAGCTAGGTTTTCATCCTAACTTTCACAAGTAAAAACTACTCGATTTTCTAGCTTTGAGCATGCGCATTAGCTTAGAGCGTCCTACTGTAGCACAGCAACAACAAGGCGGGTCGCCGGAGTGATATCGATTCGAACCGGGGGTGCGTAAAACAAAAACAAAAATAAAAACAAAAACAAAAAACAACACACATAAAAAAGGCCCCAATAAAACACAATTTATAAGTAGATCAAGATTTTTTTTTTTTTTTTTTTTTTAGTGTGTAATGTTTTGGGCGAGCTCCTGTGCAATATTTTAGCAGTCTTGTTCTGTGAAGAAAATTGAACCAACTCTGTGTTGTCGGCTGTCGCGCTTGTAGAAAACAATGATTATTTGATTAGGCCAACTTGTTTATAGAAAGGAAAAAAAAAAGCGTTGAGACATAGAGTCAGCTATATATATATCTAGATTTTTTTTTAAATTCATGAAGTATGAGCGATGTATTTATACCATCTGCCGCTGGTTAAGCCTAGGTCAAAACGATGATTCTAGATCTAGACCTAATCTCAGATCTAGATCAAGATTAGATCTAGGAATTTACTCAAGATCAAGATCTAGATCTTGAACTTATATAAAATTCAGTTGAAAAAAGATCGAATATGTTTTCCCCTTGATTTGTTCGCCTGTTATTTTTTTTTTAGTTTTCTCCCCTTGCTTATGCTTACTAGAGATCTCGGACTTCAATTGGCATGTTTTGAAGCTCGGAAAGAAACGATGTTTGTAGGAAGTAATCTAGGCCCCGAGTGAAGTCTGAGATCTCTCGTTAGCATATACAAGGGGGGCGGGAAGAAAAAAAAATAGCAGGCGAAAAAATCAAGGGAAAAAGCATATTCAATCTTTTTTCAACTGTATTTCCTATAAGTTCAAGATCTAGATTTAGAGTAGATCTCTAGATATAATCTAAATCTGAAACTAGGCCTAGAGCTATCATCTTTTTGATCTAGGCTTAACCAACTGCAAAATTTATTATGATGGTATGTGTCGCTCTTTCCTCATGAATTGGAAAAATCTAGATATTTACATAGTTGACTCTATGTCTCAACGGTATGTTGTTGTTTTTTTTTTTTTTAATCAAGTAAGGCTTATAAAATATTTTATACAGGCGCGAGAGCCGACAATACTAAGTTTGTGCAATTTTCTTCATAGAACAAGACTGCTAAAACATTGCACAGGAGCTCTCACAAAACAATAAACACAAAAAAAAACCCCAACCAAACAAAAAAAAAACAACAACAACAACAAAAAACCTTGATTAACTAATAAATTGTGTGTTATTGTTTTTTTTTCTTTGTGTTTTTATTTTTTTTTAAGCATCCGTGGTTCGAACCGATATAACCCAGCCACCCAGGCGTCATGTTGTTGCTGTGCTACAGTAGGACGCTCTAAGCTAATGCGCATGCTCACGGCTAGAACATCGAGTGCTTTTTACTTGTGAAAGTTACGATGAAAACCTAGCTATTCCGAGGCGTATTGTCTCTCTTGAATATGACTTACCACGTACAACTTACAAAACCTCAAGTCGTCATAAACAGTTGCATACCGCCCCAGTGTTTTAACCCTGTTTGGCAAGGTATTGCTATGCTAAACAAAATAGAAAGTAGACCCACTCCTTTTGCTAGGCGAAAAAAAAAAGTACAGCGTGATAGCCTAATAAGTAAAACAAAAGGGTGAACAAGATGAAACTGAACTTAAATGAAAGAAAAATAAAAGATGTATAAGGCATACTGAATCGCACATTTAATGAGGAAAGAAAGCGAAATTTAAAAAAAAGGCAATAGATTAGACACAGGTACAAAGTAGGCGTACTTTTAATACGTTCGGATTTTATGATCACATATTGTAGTAGTAGTAGTAGTAGTAGTAGTTGCAGCAGCAGCAGCAGCAGCATCATCATTAGCAACAGCAGCATTAACAGCAGCAGCAGCAGCAGCAGTAGTAGTAGTAGTAGTAGTGGTAGTAGTAGTAGTAGTAGTAGTAGTAGTCGTAGTAGTAGTAGTAGTAGTAGTAGTAGTAGTAGTAGTAGTAGTAGTAGTAGTAGTAGTAGTAGTAGTAGTAGTTGTCGTAGCAGTGATGCTGGCGGCGGCGGTGGTTGCAGTAGTAGTAGTTATTTAAGTATGATGAGGAGTTGTGTTGGTGGTGGTTGCAGTGTTTGTGCTGGTAATAGCAGTAGCAGCAGCAGCAGCAGCAACAGTAGTAGTAGCAGCAGCAGCAGCAGCAGCAGTAGTAGTAGTAGTAGTAGAAGAAGAAGAAGAACAAATAATGAGTAAGCTGATATAATTACTGTTCAGTTGTTGCAAGAGTATAAGCAATAGTTTCGGGTAAGTACTTGAAAATCTATAGGTCTGCGTACCTTTCACTTGGAAACTGTCTTCACTTTTCTTTTAGCTGTTAAAAATATCAAGCCAGCTTCAACTTTTTGGGGGGAATAATTGTTATTGTAATGGTTCAATAAGATCTAGTGAGGGAGTCACTGAAACGCTATGCTCAAACAAGATAGTTTGCTGGCGCGAGTCTGCACCGTGAATTATATTAAGATTGTGAAAAATAATTATGCGTCGATGATATAGATCTAGATTTGTATTAGTGGCTGAGTGGAAACATGCAGTCTTAATTAAGTGTAGGTCTAGTTGAGAATGACCAAAGCAGTGGCAAGAATCAGAATTTAAAATTTAGACCACTGCTTTTGCCTCCATGTCCAAAGCAATCGTTGAAGACAATAATGTCAATCTAGAACTCTCGATCTAGATCAAGATCGAATTTCGGCTGATAGTTTAAGCAACGGCCAGCCTACACGGGTAACACAGAATGTGAATTTCAATATTTAATAAATAATGTAATCCACTGATAAAATTGTAAAGAAAACTGTGGAGATCGAAGCACAGAATGAAGACACATTTCAAAACATCTGCCCTAGGGAAATTAGCTTGGGCCAAATCCTATGACATCACACGCGAGAAGTTACGACTTGTGTTAGGCCTGTACCTAGAGTAATCTGAGGCATAGATCAGAGGGAAAAAAAAACACGCACGCACACGCACAAACACTGTTACAGCTTTCTATATCAGGAGACCGCAGCAATGTATTCCGCAACCACGGTCACTATCTAGCTTCCCATGCCTCTCCCAATTGACGTCCATTTTTTAAAAAATCCCTTTCTTCAGAAAATCCGCGATCCGATAGGCAAATCAATACAATTTTCAGCGTCCCGTTAAATTAAATTTGCATGTCAATATTGCTCTGATTTTCGTTTCTTTTTTCTTTCATTGTTTTTAATTATTCTTTTTCTTCTTTCCGTCTTCTTGTTTGTATAAAAGTAAACTTTCATGTTTTTTTCAACTTAAGGCATTCTTTCGAGTTTTGAGTAACACTTACTAGCAAGTTTTGGAAATCTGCAGGACTTTAATAACTTTGCCAGTAACTGGATAGTGGCATGTTGTCCTTGCTGAGCTTTCCAGGTGTCTAAACTCTTGTAGCAGCGTTCCTGTCCTGTTTTTTTTGCCATTTCAATACCTTCAATTTGTTCTTCGTCCACACCTATGTAGCGGGCCAGCTGTTTCCACTGGCTCACAGCCAGAGGGTGGCGAATAACGGTTAGAAATGCCTTCTCTAAGTGCGCCTCTGGTGAATTAAACAAGAGAGAGAGGACATATAAAAGAAATGGTGATGATGAGGATGAATGTTGATGACATGACGACTGGGCTGTGTTTATTAAGTATCCTTATTAAGTATTCACTATAGTTTAAGAATAGCCGTTTTCTCAATGTTGAGTGATTATTATTTAATGAAAGTTTGCATGCACGCATAATGGTTGTGAGCGAGAGTACTGGCCTATTGAACTAGGCCTTCGCTCACGAGGTTTTATCTTCAATACACGGTTTAGGGGTGCGTATATATAATAATGCCTATGAGGTTAGTGCAGCCAAGGGGAAATTTCAGCGATGGCGTCTTTTTTCAATGACCTTAACTTGGTCTGTCACGTGGTTCAGCCGAAATGGGGCACAGATGTAATTAATGCCGAGTTTCCGTTAGATCTAGACCTATAATCTGTAGAGTTCGGAGTCTTAGAACTGCATTATAAACCCATGTCAAACATTTCAGAACTGCAGAGAGGCTTTTAAAGCTGGTGATTTGGCTTTTCTTCTGAGCTTACACATGGGGGAATGGTTTCAAATTAAACAAGGCACAAGAACTGAAAGTAGGCTCTTAAAACTTACCTGGCCAGCTCAGATCGGACTAAAAAATCCTACATTTCGAGGCAAAGCTACCATTCTTTTTTCTCATAATCAGACGAAATTTATGTCAGAATAAAATTTATCCGAAGCCGGTTTTAATTCTTTTCAATTTAGTTTTGTATCATGTTGAAGAAAAATGGCTAGCGAGAAAAAAAATGACTGTTTCAAAATTCACAGCGACAAAAATGATATAGTGATGTTACTGACAGCGTTATTCAATACATGTTCCAGGTTCCTAGACACTCATTTGCATAAATGGATGTTAGTTAATCTTACATATCGGACGACAAAAAATGAAAAAAAAAGCCTAAAGTTTTCAAAAAAAAAAAAAAAAAAAAAAAAAAGGGGGANNNNGGGCGAAATTTGAGCATTTTTTTAATCGAAATACCGAAAATGAAGTTAACTGCTTCGAAAAGGCATTCAATTTTCTTTTTCACAGACAAAATTTGTTTCCGAGATCGTAACGATGTAAATTGTCCGACGAAATAAAAAAAATGATCTTGCCGTTTCCTGGCTAACTTCAGTCTCGCATCGCACCTGTAGAGTATATGCAATGTCGAATCTAGCCGACGATCAATTTGAGATGAACAAACCTCCATTAAGAAATAAATTAATGCCTTTAGCATTATTTTTATTTTACGGCATAACTGTGTTTGGGCCTTAACGCAAAAAACACCGAGAAGCTAGTTGAATCTATGACAAGGACTGGCCATTGCTTACATTCAAGCCCCATTTCCGCACACTTTGCTTATTGTACATTTCTATTCTGTTGCACGTTGGACAGCGCGACGAGAAATGAAATTTCGAGGAGCAAGGAATACAAACTTTTTCTACAAAACCATTATCAAAATTTAATTTTATTCATTAAAATACATACTACTGCATCAGTGGTTGTGACAGAAAATACTCTGAAACTGGCTCTCTTTAAGAATTCATTAAGACTCTCGCAAGGCCTAGTGGACATTCTTACACATACCAGTAACCTGCAAACAACTTTAAATAATCAGTAACCTGAGAATACAATTTGTAGGATCTAAGTCCTAGAACTCTCTCTAATCACTGTGTGTTCAAATTTGTAATTATCAGCCTGACGAAGGCTTTAGAATGAATTTTCTAAAGCATTGAATTACTGTCGCGGTCTTAAAGTATATTTTTGGACATGCTAGTTTTCTGACAAGGTGTATTTTTAACATTTGATTTCCTGTGGATTAAACCATATTTAAAATTTGGTTATTTTGTGGAATAAAGAGAAATAGTTGATTACTATAGTCGAATCTGTAATTTCTTGTACCGACGACAGTCGAAATGCCTTTTGTGGACTTCTCGAGACACAATTGTCATGGTGCGATGTAGAAGAAAGTGAGAGGTGCATGAAAATATTTTATTAAGTGTCAACGGTACCAACCATGCGCTTTATTACAGTATAAGAAT
>BLXT01007673.1:1544827-1556407 GCA_019648995.1 Plakobranchus ocellatus | reverse complement strand
GTTGATGTCAACTATGATTTAACATCTTAAAACAAAATTAATTATTAAAATTAAAAAGTTGAATGCCTAGGCCTTTTTTACTTACAATAATAGTATAGCCATTAATAATAGTCATAGTAAGATAAGATAATCTACCTTGAGTCCATGAGAACAGCTCAGACACTGTCATAATTTGTACAGTACAACCTCGATATATTGTTTGAAGGTCAAATGATGGTTTTTTTGTGTGCTATGAAGGTGTGCAAGGAACTGTTTCAATAGAAGTCAATAGTCATAATATTTTCTTCACCAAAATGAGTTAGTCATCTAATGGTAAAACATATTTTTGAAATGATAAATGCTGCATACAACTTTGATAATGAACACATTTTCCATACTGGTACTACTGGTTATTGAAGATTTCTGTGAGTAAATAGGTTTAGTTAATATCTTGCTTTTTTAAGATGATTTAGCATTGTTGCTTTATAATGTGTTTAAGGTTTTCATGTAATAAAATACAGTATAAGTAAGAAATAACTGTTCAACATTGTTATTAAATTATGGTAATGTATCTTTTTTTGTTTGTTTTTTTTTTAGTGTTGAAGTTGACATCAACGGGGGGGGGGAGGGGGGGGTCAATTTTTGCCAAATTTTGGTTGACGTCAATTGTGAACGGTCCCTTAAAGAAAAGAGAAGAAAAACTGAACGCCTTGTAATAGGCCATTGACTATCGCAATAGAATTTCGTAGAAATCACTTCTAACTGAGTGTTCAGGGTATGTACATACAGATTCTAGGGCTGTAGATCTAATTGGAAAACACGGCGTTAAGTGTTGATTTTGCAATGTCTGCCCTCTGAAAAGACTAAGGAAGGCCACTGTGTTGCGCGAGTTGATAAGAGGTTGGAGAAATGGAGAGAATGTGGAATTTGAGAACAGAGTGCAGATTGAGGATGACGTGGTTGATATTTTTAATATCCCCGTTGTGGGAGACAGTGCTGTTGTTAATGTCCCTTATGGAGAGAGTGCTATTGTTGGTGTCCCTAATGGAGAGAGTGCTGGTGTTTATGTCCCTGATGGAGAAAGTGCTGTTGTGGATGTCCCTAGTGGAGAGAGAGCTATTTTTGATGTCTGTGATGGAGAGAGTACTGTTTGTTGATATTGCTGATGTAGAGAGTGCTGGTGTTGATGTCCCTGATGTAGAGAGTGCTGTTGTTGATATCCCTGATGACGAGAGTTCTGTTATTACTTTAAAGTTCGGGCCGGTGAGAACAAGAGGTAGGCTAAAGGGCCAAGATCGCACTGGCAGATTTGCCTAGAAAAAGAAATTGGCTAAAAAAACTGTTGTAGGAGAGATTGCTATTGTTGATTCGCTTGATTTGTGTGATGTTAGTGGTGACATGGAGGTTGCAAGGGAGTTTTGTGTTAAACTTTCGCTCTGCCTCACGTCAGTACACATGTAGAAGATGTTTATAATGACATGTGATTGATGTACCGGGTATCTAATAAATTATGATTGCAACTGTGAAATATCCCTATTAGTAACGTTTGGTATAGTTACAATTGTTAAATCACCTCTGAAATTTTGTTTCATTTATGATAAAGTGTTATTAGAAGACCATGTAAATTTTCCTTATTTTGAGGAAAAGTTATTACTAAATAATGTGCAATGCGTTCACCTTATGATTAACACTTGCTGTCTGAACAAAATGTTCGTGTATTGACATATTAACTTTTAATATAACATATTTGTATTTTATTATATCTTCTTTGTTATTCATTGTTTAATGGTATACGTATCTAATTTGATGTAACATCATGTTCCATTTCAACAGAGTTAAATAGATCTCACTTAGAAGACAAGACATGTGTGTTTGTTTTGTGTTTATCCCTCAACTGGAGGCTATGTAGCCATGGTGGCTAGGTGCTCCCCATTAGGAGACTACCTAGACACCATGACTACGCAGTCCCCAATTGGGGTCTACCTAGCCTCTTCCTTTTTATAAAGAAAGAGGGATAGAGGGAGAGTTCAGTAATACCGGTAGTAAGTAGTACCATTGCGTTCGGAAAAATAAGGTCGAACTCAGCTTACCCGAGCCTTCGGGAAAATAGTCACTTCGTAATATTAAACCTTATTTCAATATGTTTACTTTGATAACGTTTACATTCGCAACCGCTGAAGTATCGTAGTCATGTCTAAAAATAGCATCGACCGGAAGATTTACCCTAGACCCACCTTAGGGATTTACTGTGCCGCACAAAGCTGCATGTTAGATTAGGCACTGACTCCCTTGCGCAACATGCGCAGTCAATCATTGTACAAAGGTTAGACTGAAAACATACTCGAGGAAGCAGGTCACGTGCGCAAGTTAACAGCTGCCAACTATAGATATGCTAGGTTTTATGTATGTGTGTGTGTGTGTGTCAAAGCATACCAAGTCGACTGCAATTTACATTTAGAGGAAGCGTCGGTGGTATCCTTTATTCTATTGCAGCCTGGCGTTACGTCAGTCGATCCGTTGAATTAGGCAAAAAGGGGGTGGGGGTTGTGTGTATATGTGTGTGTTTGGAGAGGGTGCCATTATGCGGCCACGCATAATTCTACTGACCGTTGCTGCGCGGGGCGGTTACGCAAAGTTTCAGGTTTACTTGTTGGGTAAAGCATAGAACAACACACAGTAGGGCCTACTTCACGTGAGCTATTACAAGACAGCGTCGCCTCTAGTAGGCCATGTTTTGGTCCTTATGCTCGTTAAGGTTGACAAGAAAATGAACTCGATAAAGCGAGAAACCCAATCTATATATATACCAAAAACTCACTGGAAGAGCGGGCAATCTAGATATCTAAGGCAGTATAAATAGTTCTAGGCAGCATGGCGTGCTCATCTTCAGAAATTAGATTTAAAAAGAAAGAAAGAAAGAAACATTTTAGACATTCGAATGCATTAAAAATTTTCAATAAGCTTATTTCAGCATATTTAGTTCGTTTGTATAAAAAAAATCGGCGGAATTTGACTGGAATTAGATCTAGATGGGTTTTACTTGACGTACTTTGTTTGTCCACCCTTTTAAAAGTAGATTTTGATTTTTCCAAGCTGTCATGAAATATTCTGTTAATTTTGTTTTACTTCCGTATGAAGTACATGCTAAAATCTGTGACACTCTTTCAGATAACTTTTTCTTAGAATCCGCATCAACGCATAAGTGCCCAGAATATTAGTAGGCCAATCATAAATCATAAAACAAATTTATTTTAAAATTTAAACCATTCTGTCATCTTCGGTCATAGCTTAGGAATGAAAGAGAACTTTTGCTGTCAAGGTCATTTCGATCCTTTCCATGTTCCTTTCAGGTTATTCAAACAATTGTACGAATAACCGCAGCCTTAAATACTGACAAGTAAGCTTTGATCAAGTAAACCGACCCCAACCATTTTCTGACGAAATGAAGGCATGGCATGTCGGGTTAAGCCCCTTTAACAAAAGAACATATTAAAATATCTCAACTTCAAGATTAAATATCTTTTGAGTCGTTTGTTTACCCCGAATAGAAGTGCCACATTCGTGTTAAGCATCCTTCAAAACACAAAGTAAGCATAATTTTATACTAGAAAGCCAGTTATGACCTCAAGTAAAATAATACCGTAAATTGGAGTCTGCTTTTTTTCATCCTATATGTTTGAGAGAGGAGGCAGGTCTTGGTCTCAAGCGTAGAGACGAATCCAAGATGGCAACAGCACTAATACGATCAGCTGTTTCGAGCTGTGCTTCTTCTGCGTTTTTCGAGTACAACACACCAAGAATAACCCATATTCGGAGTAAGAAAGTTGGCCTCATCAACAGGTTTTTACAGCTTACCATTATCGGCTACATTATTGGGTAGGAATGCAATTAGAATCTTATATTGCTTATTAATAATTATACCTAAGATCTGGATCACCTTCTGTGCAGTTTTATAACGAATAGTATTTATGTCTCTAGACGGGTGCAGTAGGCTTATGGGAAGCTCGCTATATTTCTCACCCTTGAGAATTTTTTTATTTTTTAACGAAGTGACTATTTTCCCGATCCAGTCATTATTTTCCTGAACGCAATTGCACTAGATCTAGATTTTCACCAGTGTGGGCAGTTTGTAAACTGTGGGCGTGGCACAGGAGAGTGAACGAAATCTCTGCATTGTACAAAACTCTATTGATTCTGTTTGTTTTTTAAAAATAAACATGCACTAAGTATACATTTTCTTAAAGCTTGGATCCTAAGCTATCATTCTAGCCACTTTGTAATTGTCTTGCACCTATAACAAAAAAGTAAATGATAATAATAATAAGTCATCGTTCATTTCTTTATCCATCTTTGTAAAGAAATGAACGATGACTTATTATTATTAGTTACTTTTCATAATTTTTCATGAAAAAATTCCAAATTAAAAATAATAGCAATTTTCACATTGTCATTGATGGTAAAGATATTCAACTTAGAGAGAGAGAGAGAGAGAGAGAGAGAGACAAGAGAAAGAAAGAGAGAGCAGGGAGGGGTCTCCAATGTCAATGTCTTAAATTACAAATAAGTCCATTGCTTACAGTGCTGAAAAAAACAAGGAACAAAAATTGAGATGCTGGTGAGAATGTGTCTGAGTCAAAGACTGAGAGTTAGTGGTCAATGGGAAAGCAGAGTAGATATTCTTTCTGACTTAGGAGACACCAGGGTACAAGAACACTCTGGCTTAGGAGACAACAGGGTACAAGAATGTTGAGAATGCTTTTGCCTACCTAACATAATAAAAAAGGCCAACTCAGTACAATAAATGGTACATAATAGTCCTAACATTCAAGTCTGAAACAAGACAAAGGTAGACTGTATATACACAGAGAGAGAGAGAGAGAGAGAGAGAGAGAGAGAGAGAGAGAGAGAGAGAGAGAGAGAGAGAGAGAGAAAATGAAGTAAACACTGCATGATGATCTACATAGAATGCCAGGTGGCCCTCCTTGCCTCCAGGCAATGATGTAATGACTACCCTACTTTACATTTTAAATCCAGCCCACAGATCAAAGATGTGAGCAGGCACATTTGCCTTTCAATTTATGCAAAAGTATGAACAAGTATATATGCTTTCTTTTCAGGTGTTCATTCTTACTTTAATTTTTATATAGCATGGGCTGTCTGGAAACAGGATGACTTTGATTCCAGTTTTCATATAGGCTGCTGATAAAAACTGAGCATGGGATTTATGGTTGTACTGTAGTGACCATAGAGGTCTTTAAAGACACATTGCTATAACTTGAAAGTTTATGATGTATTTCACTAAACTTCTGAATCTATTGATGACACTGTCTTTTTGTTGTTCTGTTTTGATATGTTTTTAATGAGAAATTTTGTGAATTGATTTAAATCTGTAGGTTTGTTTTGATTGTCTTTTCAGGTATGTTGTTTTTTACAAGAAAGGATACCAGGATACTAGCAACGTGCGGAGTGCTGTCACTACAAAATTCAAGGGAATTGCATTTTCTAATTATTCTAACATTCCATCAATAGGAGAAAGAACATGGGATGTTGCAGATTATGTCACTCCACCTCAGGTTTGTTGTCAGTTTAAATAATTTTGATCTAGATATCACCTAAATTTGGTTTAATCTCCCCTAAGTTTCTTGCCACATTTATGTGGAGATATCACCTAGAGACTCTTTTTTGCATGATCAGAAATACTAGTTTTGTTAGCGCTCAATAAATCTCCAAGCATCAAGAAAATAATCAGCTGTGATTTAAAAAAAATTATGTGATATGTCATGAAGGTCATATTTAGTAGTCTTATTGTTAATTATGTATGAAATTGACTCATTGCAAAATAAGGGGGCTGAAATCTAGCTTGAATTTATGAAAGTCACATTGGCTGTTCTCTTTTTTGAGTATGTAAAATTGACAAAGTCATCCATTAGATAGATTATTAATTGATCTCTCTTTGTAAATGACTCATTGCAAAATAAGGATGCTGAAATCTATTCAGAATTTATAGATTAACTGTAACAGATAGATGACTGCTTACACATAAAAATTGTAATAAGGTGCAGGTTTTGTGAGATGAATTCAATAGGAATGAATATAAATTTGCATCATAGAGAGAGACACATTTTGTAGCAAGGCTAAATTTTGTGGGTTTTTTAATTTTTCATATGAAAAGCCATTGTTAGACCCTTCAAAATTGAGGGGACAAATAAAAAAAGTACTTTTTAATCACTATTTAGACAGTTAATTAGCCAGAGGAAATTTTTAACATATTTACCGTTTCTTCCCCCGGAGGAAAAAAAACTTCAGAAAATTCAATGTAATTGATAATTTTATGAAAGGAAAAAAGTATCGTAACATAAACAAAGAATTAAAATTATAGCATTTAAAATGATCATAAAATGAAGTACTGTTATTTGCCCTCACATTCATCCACTGAACTGTTGATCTAATAAAGACTAGATCAAAACATCACAGTCCTCCAATAACAAGGGAAGGTGAGTCAAAAAAAAAAGCCTCTTGTAAAAAGCCAAAATTCATTCCATTGCCAATGATAGATAATATTAGAATGCTTAACATATTTCATAATGCCCCTTGTAAAATGGCTTAGCTGAGATCACACTTGAATGAGGTTTTAGCTTGTCCTTCATAAGAACAAAGCGAAATTGAAGAAATGTGTATGTCCCTTGCTCTTGGCAGTTGCCAATACAAAAAGATTTTTATTTAAAAGCTTTGTAATAATACAATTTTGTTCTAGGGGATTTTATGTTGGAATATATAAGAAACTAAATTTTTACAGTAAACATAATTTAATATAATTTCAAAAGGTGGATAGCGTTTTCAGTATTCTGAAATTCATTGTTTTTTGGGGATTCAATCTGGCTGAGCCCAATGAAATGATCTCACAATAAATTTTTTTTGTGTACAAAAACATTTGCCTGGCTTCCACTGTATTAAATCAGTAGTAAAATTGTGTTTAAATCAATTAGATAACATTGACTAGTAAATCGAAGCTAGAGAAGACAAGTTTAATGCTTTTAAAAAATTTCAGGCAAGAAGTTTTTTTAAAATCCAATTGTAACCTGAGTTATTTTTTATTCATTATTACATCCTAGGTTTTAAAGATTATATTTTTTATTTGTGGACTTAGATCAGAACCCTAGCCAGAAGTCCTTTATTTTGATAGATTTGAAGGCTCATTTTCACATCCATTCTATAGAAATAAGTGGCGGATGTTAGAAACAGATTACTCTTCACCACAAAGATTATTCATTATTTATCCATAGGTATAAGTGAGTTCAAAATGTATTATTCATTATTTATCCATATAGGTATAAGTGAGTTCAAAATGTATTATTCATTATTTATCCATATAGGTATAAGTGAGTTCAAAATGTATTCTCAGTGCCTTTGTTTAATTGTTTTTTGTCCTATTTTTAATTCCATCTCTGCATTTTTCCCCTATTCTGCAATGAGTCAAATACTCCAGCTACTATAGCAGTTCCTTGATTTTAATGTTCCCACTTTGAAACTTTAGAGATTCTTAAATTAAATGATTCGACCACATTTGAAATAAAAACCCTTCTTGTTTTAAATGGACTTTTTGCATCAGAAGAGAGGTCTTAATGGGCGCCATTTTGACATGAGACAACTCCATAAATAAACGGTTTTAAGATTAGTGAACTCGGCCTGCATCTGCAGGATTTTGTGACACAGATCCAATTCAACAGCCAGTTTTCTCTCAATATGAGCCAGAAAGTCTAATACTGCCAAAGAGGTGAATGGTTTTAAGACATTTGAAATTTTCACTTGTTTTTATGTTCTGAATCTAAATTGGGTCTGAAGTATCTCTGGAACTTGAGACCTTGTCATTTAGGGTTTGAGGTATTGAGTTTTTTTTTTTTTTCAACAAAGCAAAAATTTATAAAAGTTGACTCCCATATAGGCTCCTTTTGGTTGTAAAATTATTTTGTCAATTGTTGTCATTTTAATCTTCACGCATTTGAAATTAAAATATGCGATGGAGAAAATCTTGTATTGCTATCAAAGCTGTATACTGCAAGATTTCTTAATCATGTTTGTTTTTTCATTTTTCATGTACCTAGCTTTTGTACCAAATCCTTTCTTTCAGGAGAGCAATGCTTTCTTTGTAATGACAAATGTAGTTCCAACATACATGCAAACGCAGTCAACCTGTCCTGAGGTGTGTAGCTTTGTGTATGTATTTATGAGAATTGATATATATGCATTTTGGGTTTTTGAGTTTACTTTGTCTGCAACTTAACATAATTTTTTCTCTTACTCTTTAAAAGATGATTATTTTGATTCAAACAAGTATTTAACTTCAGTCAATGAAATTTTCTTTTTTTCTTTGTTGAAAAATCCTCGGTTTGCTTCATTTCTCATGTGAAGCCCTGATAAATATAATTTTTTTGTGCTATCACATAAGTCAGAAATCTATTTCAAAGGATTTATTGCACAAAACCCAGAAAAAAAGACAATCAATATAATTTGATGAAATTTTAGTTGAGGTTGGGCAGATGAGAGGAGAGATAGCACATCTTTTGCAAATATCAATTACATGTAATTCTTAAAGCAAAGACTTTTATGAATGTAAGCATGCATAGGAACTAGTTTTTAAGATGATATTGGTAAATATCTAAGTCTAAGTTTTTTATTAAATTGCAATAAAAAACACAAACCACCAACTTAACCTAGTGTGGATAGAGACTGATTACCATGTTACAATTGGTTGCTGTGAGTGTAAATTGATGATCACCATGTGACAATTGATTGCTATAAGTGTGAATTTACTCTTGATCTAGATTTAGATCTATACTCTGAATGGATAATATTGTAAGTTTTGTACTTTTTATTTGTAAAGCTTGGTCATATTTTGAGTAGGCCCAGATAGACTTATTTTTAGTTTAGTAGTACATGTACTATTTTGGTTTTAGCTTTGTTTACCCTTTTGGATATAAAAATTTTAAGAAAGTCTTGAAGGGATGGGAACCTGTTTATTGGAAGTTATTAGGTCGTATCCAAGGTGGATGGGTGTCATGTGGGGAAGGTTGATCGGTCTTAATTTAAGCTAATCCTGGTGACATAATTCAGTGATATCTTCTTTGTTCTAGAAGTTCTAGAATGTGTCGCTTTAATTTTTTTTTTGTTTAATTGGCCTAGGCTAGCATTTTCTAGAATATGTGGGCAGTGGGTATACATGAATGGTTGTGAGATTGATGTTAGAGAGCTTGTAGAGATAACTGAGAAATAAACTGCTGATGCTTGAGATCTTGTAGATCTAAATAATTGTAGTAATTAAATTGCCGTTCTGAAACTGTTCCTTTTTCAAATTGATGAACTTTTTGTTCAATTTTCGGCAAGACTTGGAGTAATTTCTGTTCTTCAGTCTATTTTAAAAGAGCTGATTGTCACAGGCAATGCTCAACTAGATCTATAACCAAACAGCACTAAGCCAGTCATGCCACACCACCATACACTTACTTTATCATATCAGTCTCTATTTTATGCAATCTCACTCTCAGTACTTTCCCACTGGAATCTTTTCCCAATTATTCTTCTTACTCTGCATCTCCTCCACTCTCTCCCTTTTCTTCACCACTGACTTGCTATAACACCACACATCATTGCTATCATGTCATCTATATTGTAACTTTAAGTGACGAGCCAATAAAGGCAAAACATTTTAATGTACTATAGTCGTGTTGATTTTTTGTCCATATTTAGTTTAAGTTGGTGGTTGTTCTTTTTTATTCTGATAACTCTACATTAAGTCAACTGCCCCTGCATCCTCTGGATCCTTTAAATTATAATTTTATTTCCAAGAGTGCTGAATTTTCCTGTAATTCAACTGCTAAATCAAGAAAACAAAGAGAGAAGTTATCTTGCTGTCTGCAAAAATAATTACATTCACTTGAAGCAAAGCTGCTTTTTTTTTTTACAGAATTGAGATATTTTATATGTGGGAAAGCAAAATATTATTCCCTCTTACATCTCTTTTAAAGTTTTTTTGGAATAAACTTATCTTTATTCAGGATCCCAGAGTAGATGGAATACAATGTGAAAGTGATGAATATTGTGAAAGCCTGAAAGGAGCATCATTTTTTAAAGGCAGTGGTAAGTCTTATAAAGAGTGGTTTGCCTTCATGAATGATTTTTAAAAATTTGATTTGTAAATTAGGGATGTGTTTAAATTGTTACCTTATCATTAGGGGCAGAACTAGAGCGGATTTTACGAGATTAACATTATTTTTGTCTCTTCCAAGTCCCAAGCAAGTGAAATGAAGACTCTCATTCTGAACAAAAAAAAAGAAGAAAAAATGCACTAAGAAAAGTCTATTGATCCAGATACCTAGGCTAGATATCCAAGATAAGATTAATTGAGCTCTAGATCTACCTTTATAAGTCAAAATGAAGAGGGTACCATATAGACACATAGGATCTGAAATAAAATGCATTTAACCTGGTTCAGCTGTTCAAAAATCTTTTTTAAAATGAGAAAATTAAGCACATTTGAAAAAACAGTGTTGTGCCTATTCCAAATACACTGTGGCGCCAGATCCAGAAAGGGATCTGTGGTGTGAGCCACACATATGTCATCTGAGCCTTGTGAGAGGAAGAGATCATTTGCTGCTCCTCAGTAAAAAATTTTTTGTCCGATGACTTTGTCACTTGTGTATCTGCACTTATTTCATATTGATTGTGAGTCAAAGAGGAATAGATTGCTAAAGATAACTGAACAGTGATTATATTTCATTGATTTAAAACTTTTTTATTTTGTTTTAAAAATTAATAAAAGTGCCAGAGTGACATGAACTGGAAAAACTATTATGAAGGTGAATATGGGGAAGGGTATCTTGGTGCTGCACACCGCAAACACCACATACCTTACTGAGGCACAAATCATAGTCGAAATTGGAGGTAATCATGGCATCCTTGAGCCAATCAAGCTTTGGGTGTGCAGTAGCTTATTTTCTTGGGAAATTAGGCACATAAGTTCCCTGTGTGCTTTATCATACAATGAAAATAGTTTTGGTTTGTTTGCTTAATTCAAGTATAAGTCTAGATATTAATTGGAAGGCTTTGTTTTTTTTGTCTTGAGTAATATCTAGTAATGTTAGAATTTTAATTTAAATATAATAATGCTAAAGGAGTCCGCTTTTTTTTTAATCATATGGATGTAAAACAACATTAAACTAATCATAGAGTTCATAAATTTGAAATTGTACATGCATGTGTATTGATTTTTTGATTTTTTGAAAGCATCTCCTCATCTTCCAGACTATCGAAGCTTATATTCCTTTTTTTGGGGGGGGGAGGGGGGGTTGATTCCACCTTTAATCATGAAAAAGTAAAAAAAGAGAGCACATCATAGAATGAAAAGAAAAAAGGAGAATGAAAGAAAATTTGAGGAAAGGAAGGTGAACGTAAATTTATGTGAACAGGAAACATTTAAACAATAAAGAAATATTCTTTACATAGTCACTTGCTTATATTTTAGCAAATGATGGCAAGATATGCTTCTCCATGTCACTTATATGGTTTGATATCATCTGCCCTAATCAGTTTGCAGAGGCATGCTGG
>BLXT01007673.1:1517964-1533977 GCA_019648995.1 Plakobranchus ocellatus | reverse complement strand
GATGCTAAGTCCAAAGAAAGGATGTTAGT
The DNA here is from genome assembly GCA_019648995.1 of Plakobranchus ocellatus. Lineage (NCBI taxonomy): Eukaryota > Metazoa > Mollusca > Gastropoda > Plakobranchidae > Plakobranchus > Plakobranchus ocellatus. Next base: position 1,533,948 of record BLXT01007673.1, on the reverse strand, counting down.
GGTTGACAACACTTAAAATGTATACTAACCTTTTGCATTTTAATTGCAAACCCCACTGGTATGTATTAAAAATATGCATTAAGGTCTCCTAGCACAGCATTAGGAAACAAAAAGTTGATTTTGTTCCAGCAAACCTTTAAAACCAAAGATGTAATGATACATCTGCACATTCTTTGGAAGGATTCTAACATTAAACCTCAAACTGTAAGAGTAATTGGTGTAAATCAATGATGATTTTTTTGACAACACGTATTTCATTAAATTTGTTTGGAATTTAAAATATTTTTTTCTTTGCATAAAGTCTGTGCATGAAGTTATTTTTCAAATTTCACCCAGTTTAGGACAAATCATACAACACTGCAATATTAGTGAAGACATGTTAATTTTTAGGAGTGAACGGGAGCTCAATAATTGGGACAATAAGCTGGCTAGTTACCATGCAAGAGATAAGAGGTTTCATACCCAATCAGAGTGAAATATTGTATCTGCCATCATGTGTTTGCCAAGGTAGCCAGATCTCTCTTCAAATAAATTAAGACAGCAAGGAAAGCAATTACAAGCCATCTTACAAATTTTTGCACATTCTGACCATAGATGAAGAAAATACTGTGACAGCAATGTCTGTATTTATATTTTTTTAAAGAATGCTCCACTCAATATCTTCCGTCATTTTTAGCATTGTTTGTGTTGAGATCAAAGTCTGATGCAAGGCCAAAGTTTAAATGCTGATCTGCTGGTACAAAATCAATACATCATTATAGTATGTTGATCTATATCAATGATTTAAAATGTATAAAATGGGATTTAGACTCATTTTAAGGCAGTTTTTAAAAAACATTTTATCATTGTTATCGACATGTATATTGTCATTTTGTATTTTTAAAATGGTTGCTAGGCGAAATTTGCCAGATGATGAAGATGACGAGTATTTATCCAAGTGCCAGTACAATTCTCGCAGCCCAAGAGACAAGTTCTGTCCCATATTCAGACTGGAAACTATTCTGTCAGAAGCAGGCATTCAATTCGAAGATATAGCAGCTGAGGTATTATTATGAATTTTTTTTTCAATGAAAAAGACTCAATTGTGTATGGACTCAGGGGATGGGCCCGCATGTTGATGGACATGGAAATAACATAACACCATTTTCTGAAAGCCCATTCAATCTTAAATACAACAGATTTCAATTTTAAAGATACTAGTTGTTGAGATGTGAAAAGTTTTGTTCGCAACAAGACGAAAAAAAAATCATGAGAAAATCAACTTCTTATTATTCATTTCTCATGATTTTTTTGTAGCTGATATACATTGAATAAACAAAGTTGTACATTGACTGCAATATTGGCAGATGTAATTTTAAAAAGGATGAACTTTGATATTTTAAATCTGACCACCTGCTCACCTTCATTAGCCAATAGCTCAAAACTACTTCTGCCAACATGGGGGCCCTATCCACGGGGGCATGCATTAAGCACGCAGAAAAAAAAAATTGTATTGCACAAGAAATGTATGTGCAAGCTCTACAAAATTGTCGGCAAAACAAATAAATTCAACCCAAATTTTCTTCATATACATTATTGAAACAGCAAAACACAGGCAGCCATGAAATATATGGTAGGAAAAGGTGCGTCATTAAAATATTACAGTAACTTTGGAGCTTACATGTACTTTCTAGTGGCAATCGCTTTTTTTTCTCAGAGCTGCTGAGACAGTCTGGTTTGTTTCACCTCACCTTTGTTTCAGGAAAAGGGTTCATGTGCGAGGAAATTGAATTCAAATCCTCTATTTCCTTGAATTATTAATGTGTCTTCTGTCATATATTTCAGGCGCAATATAATTGGCACTTACAAGAATGACTCTGAATTGTCGAATTGTCGGTGGCGTAGAGATGACCCAAAAGATAAATTTTGCCCCATATTTAATCTAAATGATATTGCTCAGGATGCAGGGATTAAATTTGAAGATTTGACTTTTCAGGTAGGCTGACACATTAACCTGAATAAAGTTTCCTCCTTAAATGTGATATAATGGTGCTCACAGCCTACATGCATGTGCTCATTTCACATAATATCATCAAAAAAAGGTATTGTTCAATTGAAGTGTTAGGGCAAATGTGATACTAATATAACATCACAACAACAAAGAATAAAGGATCAAGAAATAAGGCTGCAAGATAATAGATTTTAGGTGACTCTAGATGTTTGCGTAAATGTGTAAGTGAAAATTGATAAAGGTTTCATTTTTATGCTTTACATTAGGTGAAGCTAATCCTTGAGCAAGTTACAAACATCTCAAAAAAAGAAGTAAAGCATAGAGATAATTATTTAATTGATAAATTAAAGTAAATTAAATTAACACTTTCATGCTAGAGTCTGTCTGAGGCATCAAGAATCTGCGGTTATGTGTAATTAAACAATTTCCTGGTTTAATGTAGTTAAATGTCCACAATGTCCTTTCACTGTAAACCATATTTATAGCACTGTATAATTACTTTTTTCAGTACAAGAATAGTAAATCAGTCTTTTCAATAATAATATTTCCCAGTCTATTCACCACAGAAATTCTAATAGTCAATCAATTAAAACTTGAAGATGCCACTTGATCCCTACTTAGTCAAGTATCAATAAATATGTGAATAAAACTGTTGCTCCTGAGGAGCAAATATTAATAGATAATATAGATACAAAGATTCTCCTGACTAAACAGCCTTGTTGCTGTTAGAAATGTTCTCTTGAGATGCTCAGTATGTTAAGGCATGTTTCTGCCACCATCTCTTCTCTCTTATCACTGTTCTCTCCAAAATGTTTATCTGCTCTCTCTGTCCTCTGTGTCTTTGAGCTAGCTATCTAATTAATCCTATCAGTATCACACTCAGAAGCATAAAAAAAAAAAACAAATCCCATGCAGCTATTGACCGCTTTTATTTATTTTTTTTTTATTAATTTTTTTTTAAACCAAACAAATGGGCACATCTTCTTCTTTAGGTGCCTTGTCTGGAACAGACATTGGCAATCATGTTCTCCACTGAAAGCTATTCTCAGTTAACCTAATAAAGTTGTTGTTGCTTCCCTTACCTACAGCCAATGGCTTGAAACTTTCAATAAAAGTTATTCTTTTTTTGGAAAGTACTCTTTTTACATATTTCACTTGTGCATCTATTATCTGATGTTATCAGGTAACCAAGATATTTTAATTTTGATACTTGTTTGATTTTTTTTGCCTTTGTTAAAGAGATTGCATTTGGCGTTAGAGGATGTCTATTTTTTTTTTTTTTTTTTCAAAGATAGGCCCATTCTTTCGATCTCAATAACTACAGTACCTAAAAGTTTTTGGAGTTGTTCATCAGACTTTGCTGTATCATCTATCATCTGCGTATTAAGATTTCCTCCATTTATTTTCAAGATTCCATAAGATTATTCCTTTTTATAGATTAAAAAGATCAAGAGACATATACATCCCTGCCTCACACTTCTTTTGATGGATTTGAAATCACTGTGGATATTTCTGGTCTGAGACTCTTGCACATTCTATACATCAAAGCATGTAACAGGATATTGTGCACTTTTATCACCAGCTTTAAGTTAACTGAAGGTCTTTAACCACTTCACAGCTACACATTTTTCTCCACCGAACTTGATTCCTTTCATGGCTAATCTAAATATGAACCAAGATTTGTAATTAAAGCTACTTGTATGCATTTAGATACATTTTGAGATTTATCGAGATTGATATTTTGTAAAGTAGCAAACTTTTATTTTGTAAGATTTTTTAACCTATTTGGAGCAAAATATCCAAACCTAGCTCCAAGTAAAAGGCATGCATATTTTGCTCTTTCCTCAGGGTGGTGTTATGCAGATTGTGATAGACTGGACTTGTAATTTGGATTACAGTGTAGATAAATGTGTCCCCTCCTACACTTTTCAGAGGCTGGACCGGGGTGATTTAAAAATTTCAAAAGGATTTAATTTTAGGTAAACAGGCTTGACCAACATACCTCATTTGGTTTGGACCTTGCGGTTAGAGCCATCTTGCAACTTGGTTTCACTAGGAAAATGATATTGGGCTGAAGAATATCAATATACAAAATTTAATGAATTGCTCTCTTGAATAGCATGTCTGAGCTACTGTAAAAAAAATATATTGTAGTATGGGTCTATCTAGAAAATTTTTAAACATTAGTGAAACCTTTCGAAACAAAGTTAAAGTGAATCAAAAATATTAATTTTAAGATCGTTATATCTTATAATTGTAAAAAATAATGTTTTTATCTGAGCTATGTATAGTGAAAATTTTATAGAGCTAAGTACTCTTCACACATATATTTTATGTCTGTTTGGAATAAATCAATTTAGCTATGGACATGTTGTGGCAAAACATTTTCAAGGTGAAAATAGACATCAAAAAGTTGCACAATACCCACAACTCATTGCAGAGGTATGCAAATTTGTGGCAGATTGACTGAACCATGGTATTGTCAGAAAGTTAGCTTGCAGTGATATTTTAATATTCAGAAAGCTTACAGCCTACAAAGTTTTGGTCTTTCAAAAACATGGAGTCTCAACAAGTAAAAATGGGGAAAAAAAGGGTTATAGGTTTGGGAAGGATTTTTCACACTTAAAACAGCCTTGCACAAGTTAAAACTAAACTAAAAACTATGTCATGAGAAAGATATGCGATAAACATGTTATGTAAAGATTAATATTACTATCTTGGTGAAATGTGGGTCGGTGCCTTCTGCGATCATCATGTAGCTTTGATTTTCACAGAGAACAGTTTGATTATGATCTAGATAGCTCAAGCCTTATGGGTGCATTTTTCAAAAGTCATGTTAGGAATCACAAATATAGTATTACTTTTGAAAATATAACTATACTGGTATTCATCTGGGTCTTCTGACATATTTTCTTTTGCAAAAGAAGTCACTGATGCTAGCTGCATGAGCAGCTTTATCTTGGTCAGAAAGATTCAGTAGTTCAATCTTCATTTTAGTATGACATATTGTAACTGTGATGATTATTGTAAGCAACACCACATGGACATTAAAACACACAACTCTTATTTGGATTCTATAAAAAGTAATTCTACTCATTTAAAAAGCATTTAAAATGTTTTTTTTTTTCTTTTCTGTCGTCTGACATTAACAATGTAAGCTAGAAATGATATTTAAAACTTTAAATAGGTGCTGAAAGATTTGCCCATCTTTCACCAGTAGAAATCTTCACATGCTATAACCAGTATAAGCAGAGGGCCTGGCATAGAATTCATGTGCGGTGGTTTCCACTGGATAATCAAAAAAAATTTGCCTTCCATTTATATATATATTATTTCAAAGCAGATAAGCATTAAAGACTGTGCCATGACTCCTGACAGTCTCTACATCTACTATTGGGTTGATTCTCTTGATAATAATGTCAGAAAAAAAAATTAAATTTAAATATTTGACTTTTTTTTCAAGCTACAGACATTGTGAGAATTGGTTTGAAAAAAGAGTTGGAAACAATTTTGACTTATAGAACTCAGTTTTAGATCTGACCAAGGTTTTAACCTTTAAAGGCCTGAACCTCAAAAGTTGCTTGTGCATGAAAACCCTGATTTTCCCGGGTGCCCACATAAGCTGCAATGAAAAAGTACTAAATAATATAGCAACAGAGAAATACTCTCAATGTAGAGAGCATTGTCCAATATCACAGTAAAAAAATATTTTGAAGGGTAAATTGATTCCAATAGAAAAATTAACACAACATAAAGTAAATTAGTTAATGTCATAGCAGACAGATAGAGTGAGATGCTTAATGTCAAAGCAAAAAGATAGCTTATACCCATAGTTCAATGGTTTATATCAACAGATAGACACATAAAATACTGATTATATTACAGAACTAAAAAAAAAAATTGAAATTGAGTTATCATGAATTTCGCTTTCATATTGTTTTCTGTTGATAGGTATGCTGATCAATTTGGTGTGCTTTTAGATGATGGAAGCTATAAGTTGTACAGGAACCTTTACAAGGCTTATGGCATAAGATTTCTAATCACAGTACAAGGCACAGCCGGCAAGTTCAACATTGTACCTCTTTTGTTGAATATTGGCAGTGGGCTGGCCCTGCTCGGAGTGGTAAGGGTTTTAGAGATTTTAAACAAAGAATTTGTAATCTTCATTTCCTTGACTTCCTGCCCTTCCCTGTATACCATAAATGCTTTGCATAAATTATATGTTGCTGTTCCACAAATATGCTGAGTTGTAGATCTACAAGTCTGAACTTATTTGAAAATTCTGAAATAAACAGATGTAAAATTAAGTATCATTCACTGCAAGAAATTCTGTAACATGTCCTGGAGTTTTTCACATGTAGCAGTGAGATACTTTTACTCTTTTTAACTCACTTGCGGTGGATCCCGTAGGGGTGTTGGGAAAGGCCTTTTGTTAGCTGGGGCAGATCTTGTGACACCAACGGGATCAACTTTAACCTCCCGTAACTCCCATGCTTTCCCCGCTAAAGCCATGGGAAACGCCTGTTACTATTGTATAGCCATTTCCCCAGACTCATGGAAGTTTCGTACCATTCAAACATCACATTTTTTGTTGATGACTGAAAAGGTACTCTACTCTCAGATAGGTCTGAAATGAAACTAGATCTAAGAATCATTGCTTGCAGGAGCAAGAACGAACATTTTTGATATTTAAGGTAAATTAAAGTTTTTTTCTTCTTCTCACACCTCTAAAGCATGCTCACAAATCAATAAAATTAACAGAAAGGACATTTTTTTTTCATGAATTTTATTTCAGCTTACATTACAATTTCCAAAATTTTTCGAAAAACCAAAATGTGTGCTGTTTCACAAAAATTACATAAAAATCATCATTTTAGATATGTCTTAATGGTTTATTTTATTCCAACAAGTTTGTTTTTGTCTTGAATCAGTCGAGATTTTATTAATTTACATAAATACTTTTTTTTTTTTACAATTTTTGGAAAATACCCCAAAAAGCTCAGCCACGAGCGCTCAAATGATTTCCAAACCCTCAGCCGCAAGTGAGTTAACATAGAATTTTCATTTAATATCATTCATGTAGATCCACAACCAGATTACTTTTGTAAGATACTGCGCATGTATATCTTAGCACCACTTGCCTTTGGGTCAATCTATTTTTTTCTGTAGAAACTGTGATGTAGATGAGAAATGTAGTTCAGCAGACATAAGTGGAACTATATCAGTATCAATACAATAATATAAATACAGGTAAATTTACTATTCCTAGGGATATATATTTAAAAAGTATTATCCTATAAAAGAATAGGTTTTTAACTATAATGAGAAAAACATTGCCATATAGTACATTGAAACATTCTCTACCTTTTTTTTTAAAGGATCTAGTTTCTTTCGTTATGCATGATCAAATCTTAAAATTAGTCCCAAATAGTGATAGTTTAATAGGAACAATCGGTTTAAATGTATTTATTGGTAGTCAAATTGGAAAGGTAAATAAAAAAATATTCAGTAAAAATGATTAAATTTAATCATCTAATAAGATCCCAGCCAATTGCTTATAAAGGCTTTCAAAAAACCCATAGAAAGATGTTAGAAATAAGTTTTGTGCAAAAAGTTTCAAAAGTTTTACGACGTTCTATACTATTATTTTTCAATGATTGATTACTTCCAAACTTCTTTCCAGTAGCTTTGAGCTCATGAAAATTAGGTAGTTTTTTAAAAATTAATGTTTATCCTTTGTAAAGCTTTTTAAGTTTTAAACCCTTTAGTGTTTTGAAGCCCCATCACTGTCCCCTGGCCTAACGCAGGGCTGGTAAGCCTGAGATGATTCCCCCCTGTTAATTATTAATCACACACAGCAGTATGAATAAATTATATATCAAATTGAAGGATATTGAACGTTTTTCAGAAATGACACTCCAGTTTTTGTATAGAATGCAGCATCCAGTATCAGTTTAAGAGATGAAGAAAAAAAATTATATTCAAAATGACTTTTTCATATGAGATTTTCTTGCACAGATCCCAAGAAACTGGGTCCAATTTAATACTTAGACCTATGCGTATGAATCTGTTTGGCAGAAAACAACCTGAACCATCAATATCGAATTGCAGGATTTTTCAAATGTCTAATTTGACCTGGCCCAATTCTCATGCTGGACCGCTGGAGCCTGTCTATTGTGTATGTGAAAGATTATGAATATCAGAGACACAGACATGTTTCTAGAAATAGATACCACAAACAAAGATTTTGAAATGATTTTACAGATTTTTTGTTATGTTTGTTCCTAAGTAGTTAATAAAACTATGAACATCACAAAAAACAAGGAAACCCTTCAATAAATAAGAAAGTGGCACGATTTTGAAATTCAAAAAAAAAAAAAAATGTGCGACACAAGAGCACAGTCAGTTTATTGCATCCTGAAATACTTTTACACCATAATAATTTTAAGAATCATTACTTTAGACATATGAAACCTATACTGACAAATAGAAACATAAGTATGACGACCAAAATAAGGGTAATCAAAACATATATATGGTCAGCACTTTTGTATGGTAGTGAGTGTTGAACAATAAACAAAGAAATAGAAAAAAAACTAGAAGCACTAGAGATGTGAATTATCACAAGAAAGACGAGGATATCATGGACCGAAAAAAAGTCAAATGAATTGTTTCTGAAAGGGACTAATCTGGAGCGATCACTAATTAAAACCATGAGACAGAGACAACTACAGTTTTTAGGCCATATTTGCCGACATAAGGGTTTAGAATCCTTAGCAATCACTGGAAAGATTGAAGGCAAACGTAGTAGAAGTAGACAGAATAACTTCTATTGAAAATCTTAAGTCATGGGCAATGGGCAAGGGTAGCATTAACAACTTTATAAGGTTAACTGAGAATAGTTTGAGTGGAGGAACATGATCGCCAATGTCTGGTCCAGACAAGGTACCTGATGATGATGATGATGATGACTTTAGACATTAAATAAATGTTTTTTCAAGCAGTCCTCCTTACTGTTAAATTTAGAGCAGTCAAAACATTCTGTTTAAAGTCATGAAATGATCAAAGTGGGAAAATCGCTTAAATGCGCAAAATAATTGTGAAAAAAAGTGACAAACATGCATTTTAAGAATCATGAGCAAAAAAAAAATAATCGGCCTACACAGATGATTGAACTTGATCACACAGCCAGTAGTACAAGGTTAACAGTCAATTTTTTTCAAAACTTTAAAGTGCCAGCAAAGTCATTTTCTTTTTGTATACTGAAAATTGTACAATCAGCAAAATTTGTGCATTGGCAGCAAAAGTGAGATCTACAAGTGGATTTTGAAGGTTTTTTTTTTTTTTAGCATAAACTGGTATTTAAATGCTATAGAAACAAAATTTACACCTTCAGAAATTTTTAGTGCAGAATCTGAATTTCATGTTATTTTTAAGCTACAATCCTTATTCTGCCTGCTAAAGCAACCTAAAACATGCAAAGTGCACACGACTTATACAAACAGTTGTACAAATTGGTTATGTCACACCTTCAGTATGTACATTGAGTTTTATAAATTCAATAAACAATATATATTCAACAAGCACTGACTAAATGCACAGAGCAAAGTATTATAAATTTTAATAAATTTATAGCTTGTTCTAAAATATTAAATAATGGTAATTTACTTTGGAAGGTTGGCTTTTTTTGGGGGGCCCCTTTATACCAATATCAAAATTGGTTGTTTTTTTTTATTTAAGCCTTTGAAGACCATTTTTCTTCAAAATGGCAGACATGTTAGACATGTTAGAATGCATTAGGTTTTCTGATAATTCAGGAAAATAGACAAGAAAAAATGTGTATACAAAAGCTTGAGGAAGACTCTCTTTTTATGGAAAGTTTTGGGGAGTCCGTGGCACAGTGGTTAGAGAGTCTGCCCTGAGATCTGCAGGGACCCTTCTGTTGCGGGTTTGAGCCTCGTTACCGACACCCTGGCCTGACAGAGGGTCTAAAAGCCTGAGACCACCTTGTTGTGGACTGGCTATATACAAAAACCGTATGGAAAGTTTTCATTGCTGACAAAAGCTCATTGTTTAAATATTTAACATGAAATGGTGAATCGCAAAAGACTCTCTTAATAGATTAGCTCTGGAGTACCCCAGCTATCCCAGTGGTGCAGGCAGAGTATCACAATCTTATCTACCAGTATGTCAAGGCTAGCTCTCTTCTGTCTAGTGGTCTTTTCTTCCTTCACAAGGATTCTATATTTTGTCATATTTTGCCTTTAGTCACTTACCATGTTCTGTAATAAAGCACTGTCGTCTTTGAGGCAAAACAGCTGAAATATAGCTCGATACTCCTCAACCTCACAGACAAAGCGAGCATCCACAATTAAAAGTATTAATTTGAAAAATTTTAAATAGAATTTTAATTCATTGAATAGGTCCAAAACAATCTAATACTTACTTTTTTCATCAAGAACTGGTGTGGATGGCCCATGAGCGTGATTTTCCTCTAATTCAGATTTTGTACGATTTGGGCATTCACATGACCCACTCTAGTATTAGATCTAAAAGTCAGGCTGTCCACAGGCATAGCGAAACTGGTGAAATAGATGGGGATCTCATTTCACTTAAAAGCCAAAGGTCAGGATTATAAATATTGTGTTGAAAATTATATATTTAAAAAGGAAACAAAATGCCCTTTCAGATGGTACATGGCAAAGTGTATTTTTTCACGAATTTTGGGTATTACCGTCAATATTTTTGTTTTTGATCTCTCTCAGCAAACTTATGTATATCAATGAACTTAGCCTTGCCTAGGATCAAAATAAAGTACAAAATTTCCTCTTTCTGAAGAGCTAATTTAGTACTTTGTGTGACCTTTCCCTGATGAAAAGAACTGAGTCTGAAGAGAAATCCTTGGAAATGTAGATCAAATTTTCATGGCGCATCGCGATGCTTGTGGTTGTTACTACATCAATTTCCCACTCAAATTTCAACGTCTAATTGTAAAATTGTACATGAAACAAAAGAAAAAAAGAATAATGAACACAACTATCTAAGTTTTATTTATTTTGAATATTTTTATTGATCCAAACTCAATGGTCAAAGTGGTGAGAAATATCATAGGGAGAGGTGACCGTTGGATTTTCCACCGCTCACAGGCAAGCATTTGTGGTACCTTCTAGAAATGCTAACATTGTCAGAGCAAATGAATGTGCAACATGTCAGTTTACACAAATTAACTTAATTAAGTTTTTTCACCATGCACTTCCTTAAATAAATGAGTGTTGAATTGTGGTGCTTACGTGGTAGGCTGTTGATGCTTATTATGTTTTTTTCCCTCTATTAGGCACATTTTCTTTGTGATTTTGTGGTGCTGTACCTCCTTCGAAAACGAAATTTCTACAGAGAAAAAAAGTATTTGGATGTTAGAGCTTCTGATGCATTTGAGGTAAATTTATGTCCTTGCGTACTTTGTGTCCCTTTCTCCTAGCCTTTTAGCTTTAATGTCTGGTAAAAATATTATAAGGTACAGATTTTCAAAGATAATTATTATGGTGGTAACTGCTCATTTAAGATAGATCTTGTAAGTTTTTGTTGCAGAAGGTTTGTGAAAAATTCTGTATTCTTTTCATTGCACTTGTTTACATTTCAATTAAAAATTAGTGTGCTATGATTTCCAGTCTTTTTTTAATTAAAAACAGAATCAGATATGGCAGAAAATCTATCAAGGCTGAGCGTGTTTCCTTTTTCAGCCCCATATGGGTCATTTTTCTAAATGGCCAAAGTTTGCTATAAAAGCTACTATTTTAAAGCTTAACTCACCGGGCCCTGGTCTAGAACAGTATCGACATGCTATTTGTGGCGCCCGGGCCCTGATGTCGTGTATGCTCGGCATGGCTTTGCGAATTTTTTAAAGTATGTTAACAGCGTCCTATAAACTCATGGTTTTCTCGGTTGTTTTCGTGAGTTTCCGAGCTTTATGGTGATACCCGATTTGCCGCGTTTCTCCTATTTTTAATATTCAAAATAAAGGATTGAAGAAGGATACCTCCACACCGGTCGATCTCTCATTCTGAACTCGTCCCCAACCAAAATAATAGCAGAAATGCTATCAATAGCGCAATGTATTGATACTTTTGAGTTTGATGAAGAGAGTGATGTTGAGCCATAATTATGAGAATCAGATGATGAAAATTATTTCCATTCCCAATCGTTTCAAGAATATTAGTTTTGTTCAACATAAAATCTTGTCCCCAAACCTAAGTGCCCATCCAATCTCGAACTCTAGATCTAGATCTAGTTCTAGTTCTAGATTTAGAATCTAGACCAGATCTAGAGTTTCTAGGAGGTGACAGAGGTTGAAATTCCTTTCTAGAATGTACATTTGAATTTCGAGTGAAAACTCTAGGTATAGTTATGATAATAAAGCAATAAATCGTCATCGGTTTCTGTAATTCTAGATCTACTCTGCTCACATGCCAACGACCCATGAAGGTGAACGGTCAAATTAAAGACTTCATGATTCAGAGTTAGATAGATTTAGATTTAGACCAAAGAACCAGTTTCACCAAAATGATCTTTAACTTTCGGTGACAAATTTATTTCCAAATGTAAAAATATTTTTCTCAGATTATTAATTTTCTAGATCTGCTATTTATGGGTGTCTACTGTCTGGGAACACTTTCCGAAAATGGGAAATGCATGGTATTTTTTTAAAAACGTAAAAAATCAACCACAACACTAAAAGAAATAAAATCAACACAATTGTAAAGCTCTGAAATACGAAAGTATGTACAGTAAAAATTCAGTTTCTGCTACAATTTAGTAAACGACTAGAATATTTTAAAAATTGTCTGAAATGGCCAGTTTTGAAGCACCGGCGAGCCTTGAAGTGACCAGGACCCGGTGAGTTAATATTTTTTGATGATCATAATAATGTGACCTTTTAGGGAGACAGGCCCTTTTAAGTTGAAGGAAAGAGTGTTAAAGTTGCTGACCCCCTTGTAGAAAAACAAAAATTGCACCCATTGAGGTATTGTCATTACTTCATAAAATTGTAGCGCAAACTAGTGGCGGAGCATTAATTAAACAAGGAAAAACAGTTACATTTTTAATTTTTTTTTTATTTTGAAACTTTCTGGAACTTAAATATTTAGGTTTTGAAAACATTGGCTTAATATTTTTTTCACATCAATTCTTAGATCTCTTCTCCATTCAAAGGAGAAGTAGCTTGTGGCAATTTTGGGGACTTAGAGGCAAACCTATGATTAAAAAAGAAACACCTGTAAACATTGAATTTGACCCTAGCCCTGCGCACTCGGCCAGAGGATCAGTTAATTTATCTCATGAGACAAAGAAATGAAATAATTTGTGCATAATTGTTTCATATTATTTTGCAATGGCAAAGAATGACTTTTCTGCCCGCTATGTGTAATCCACCACATACCACAGAGTATTTGAACATAAAGAATCAGTGGCATTTGGTGTACCATGAAGTTTAAATATGGCCCGCAAAAATTTGCATGTCACTCAGGAGGAATGAACTTTGTATTCATAGCTCCCAGTTCCCTCCTATTAACTAATTTTTTGCTGTTTTTTCAATACATGTAGGGTATGCAGGATTTGTTTCTAACACTTAATTTTATTTACAATTCATGTACATTTCTTATGCTCAGATAGTCAAAGAGGCCTCCAAGTGCCTTTAACAAAAGCCAAAATTCTTTTTCAGCAGGGGCTGCTGTGGTTTAGCCTGCAGCAGGCAAATTTTCAGTATAGCTCACATTTTCTGCTCCCATCTCTGGAAACATAAAATATTAATTTTTCAAGTGAAATTGTTTATTGTGCCCTGTAGAACCAAAACTTTAAAATAATCCACTATTTACACATAATTGGCATGGAATTTGTCTATTTCTGGTCTGAAAAAGCCTGGAAAAACCCTGGAATTCGGTTTTATATAAACTGTAGAAACTTGGATACTAGGTTGGCAGCTATAATGGGATCAAAATGAAATAAAATATATATGGTACTTAAGTGTAAGAGTGAAATTCTCTGCTTTGAAATAGAATTAGTAGGAATCTGTTGGAGTGATGGAGTATCTGTAAGAGTAATTTAGTAACCCTGCTGTGGATTCCTTCTCAGTGCAATGTGCTTGGCAACAAGGTTGCAGATGCTCTGGCGAGAGAAGATATGATACCAAAACCACCATCAAAGCCAAGCAGAAAGACTTATGTAAAAAAAATGAGAATACCCACACTACAATAGACAAGACCTCCACTAATTGTTCAAGTACTGAAAACAGGTCTGCATAACTATTCAGGCTCGTGGAGGCCACAACAGCCTCAAACACCACTTCCTCAAGTTCAATAATAAGAAAATTGGTGACACTGACCAGTATTTTTGCAAGACTTGGAAACAAACTAGGGAACACCTGCTCCTGTTCTGCCAGCTCTACAAAGGGCTGCGGAAAAAGATCTGAGCAGACCCCATTGCTATTAGCCAGAAACCGCACAGAAGCCTGATAGGCTTGCATATCAGTGCTGCCTACATTGAGGGACAGGAGAGTTCAACAAACAGAATAATACAATGAATTTTTTTTTTATCTTTCTAATGGAGGAGCGGTGGCTCATCTGGTAGTGCAGTTGGCTACCAAAGTAAAGGGGGCGAGGAAAGCAATGGCAAACTACCTTATAATGCCGTATGCCAAGAACAATCATGATCCTACTCCTAATTCCCGAATGCTTGGACTAAGCGTGACACCTACTTTACTTTAACTTTATCTTTTTAATGCAAACTTTTAAACTCAAAATTTGATTATGAGGTCTTCTCATTCTCATTGGCATAATAGAGGGCCAAAGAGGCATGATTAGGCAAAGAATAAGGAATCCATGAAATCTTGAAAAAGGGAACCAGAAAAACCCCTTAAATTAGATACTCGTCTTGGGAGCTTCTGAGTAAAAAAAAAAATAAAACAGTTGCAAAACATGATTGTGCACACCTGTGTCAGAAATAAAATGGGAAGCCGAAAACCCTCTTTGATTAGATACCCTTCTTGGGAGCATCTGAGTCAAAAAAAAAAAAATGCCAGTGGCAAAACATGATAGTGCACACCTTTGTCAGAAATAAAATGGGAAGCCGAAAACCCTCTTGGATTAGATACCCTTCTTGTAAGCATCTGAGTCAAAAAAAAAAAAATTGCCAGTGGCAAAACATGATTGTGCATACCTGTGTCAGAATTTAACTAAAAATATCCTATGGAGATTTTTTAAATTGTCCAAGATTTTTTTTTCTTAGAGATGTTGTTTCAGTTTTTTGTGACGAATGGCGCAAGGTTAGGTTTCTATTTCACCTCAAATAAAGTACATTTCTTGAATTTTCTGGAGTTCTTTTTTTAATTTTTTTAAAATGAGAATGATTAAGTTCAATATATTTGCTTTTAACAGTTTTCCAGGCGACACAAACAACTGGATGTTTCAATAATCCCTGTGAGTCAGGGTCAATTTCCATGATGGACAGTTTTCAAGTAAATTCTAGTAAGGCACTTTTATACTTTATTGCTTCTAACCCATCTTTTTTTTTTTTAATCTTCATTGGAATTTTTTTTAAAAACAAAAACAAAAAAAAATTCTTTTGCTTCTTTACTATTGAGGTGAATTATACTGAAAGATTTTTTTTCCCTTTCTTAAACTTTTCCTTTGCTTTTGCCCAGTTTATAAAAAATACTTATGCAACCAATTTTGGATTATTTGAAATATAGACTTTGTGTTGGAATCTGTTTTAAAATAGCTTTTAACATTGAAGAGTGCAGTTTTACTGTGACCATTGACAAAAACAATCTTTTGATTGCTATTCTCCCACCTTCCTCACTATCCTTCCCTCCCCAATTTAAGATTTCCTCTTTTGCACATAACAATAATCAATTTCAAGGCACCAAAGTATTTTTGGGTGTCATGAGGGAAAAGTAATGCAGTACAGATTAGACTCAGTCACCAGCTTGTCACCATAATACA
>BLXT01007673.1:1475864-1496746 GCA_019648995.1 Plakobranchus ocellatus | reverse complement strand
TTTTTTTTTCTTTTTTTTTTGATTTCCTCTTAGCTGCTTCTTTGCAATTATCTGTTTACAGTTTACAATCAGATGCAGCATTCTATGATCACTGTTTTTTAAAATATCCGGTAGTATATTTATTTCATATCCTCTATATGTTACAAAATAAATGTTGAATCCATAAGTTTTCAACCATCTCTCAACCAAGCCTTTGTACGGTATCGCTGATTCTCATCATAATTCTTCAGCTCTCCTCTAATTATGTTCTGTTTCGCTCGTTATATTCGCCAGCGAAAAGAATGGAGAGATATAATGATATTTGATAATCTTTTGCCTCATGCCTTTCATCATCAGGAACCATTTCTGGTATTCTGTACATCTGCAGTTTCACTGTGGCCATCCGCTTTTATAATCCCTGTGGGTAGAGGTGGAGAGTTGCGATAAAAGGACCTATAGATTGCCTCTCGACTCTTCACATCAAGAAGCTATTACGCTTTTCCGCCTCGTTTCTAGTTGGGCATATGATTTATAGACATAGCGACACTGATCAAGCGTGTGAAGTTGAATGAAGTTGACGGATAATTTCGTTTCACACCGTGTTTGTATTATCAAATCCTTAATTGTGAACTCCCTTTATTGATTTATAGTTTTTCACACAATATCTTTGAGTAAACTAGCATTACTGCATTTCCATATAACGAAAATCGAAAATTTAATGTCGCCTCTCCATGGTGATTTTCAGAAGGGCTTTTATTCCACGGCTGATACGTTTTCTATAATTTGGCTCTTCAGATCTGTCTAAATCGTAAGTTCATATATCTCTTTTAAATGGTCTGTATGATGATTTTCAGTAGGGCTTTTATTTCATGGCTGATAAGTTTTCTATAATCTGCGATATCTCGAGTTTAACTTTCTTTGACAAAGCTGTTTTCACTATTGAATTCCGCCCATCGTCGGCGTCTCCAAATCTGCTTGCGGTAGAGACCAGTTCCTTTTAATACATGTCCTTGGTTTCATTTTGACGGTACATTTTAACATGCTGGGCTTCCCTATCTTTGAGTCAGTTGACTGCGCATTTTGCTACAGATTAATGTTCATACTCTTGTTTTTTTTTTTTTGTGTGTGTGTGTGTGTTTGTTTCGTTGTTTTTTCTAAATCCTAATAAAATGTTTCTTCTGTGGGTTGTTTGGATACATTTTTTGCCGACCAAAGTTTTCCAAATTAAACTAAAGTTTACTTTTCGATTAATTTTTATCTTTGTCCACTCAAAATTGCTTTGTAAAGTTGTTCATTTCTTAAGATATTCATTTGTTCATACGGTCTTCCGTTTTATGAATTTTTCCATTTAGTTAGTAATTTTGTAGGCCTTTTTAAAAATATTGTTAATTATTTCAAGGAAACTTCAAGGATGAGTATTGTTTTTCACTTTAACAAAGAAACTTTTTTTTTTTTTAATCTTATTCTGCTTAAGTACTTGAAACATTAAAAAATGTTTCCAGGTATCTGTCAAACATCGAATAGGCCTATGCCTTTCTAATATACTTATATATTTCTTTTCGATAGATTTTTTCCCTTGCTGCTTTTATAATTGGTATACTTTTTTTTCAAAATTACCACTGTTATTTATTAACTAGAAGCAAAAGCATATAAAAATAATATACTATTTAGACTTCATTAAGAGATCAATGTATGTTGATTGCTGTTTTTGAATCTTCTAACATTGGTCGCTTTTTAAAGAATTAACTTCAAATGAAAGACACTAGACAGCCTTTTCCTGTTTTTTCCACGTCAGATGCAAGCATGTGTCGATTCAGTGTAACCCTCATCATTATTTTTCAACTTATCAGTCATCCGATCGAAGTTTTATCGGCCAGAATAGGTAGGTCTTTGTGTGTCTCAAAGTAGTTTGCTGCCTCACATTAAGTCTTGTGAAATTTTAACTCAAACACGTGTAAGAAAATAATAAGTTCAGATAGACTTTCACAACAATCTCGAGTTTATGTAAATCTACTGTATTGGTTGTCTAGAAATACGCCAACAGATTAGTGATCATAACATCGTAGGTGATTAAATACCAGTAGGCTCAAAATGCGCATTATTCCTTTTCCTCTCACCTAGGATTCCAGCCCAAAAAAAAATGCCATACATACCAATTTTTGGGGGTTTTTTTTTTGAGTGAGCATTTGCCATTGGCGCTATACAATTATCACTATCTTCTCTTCGTGACAAAGGTCGTCGAAAATAGTGTGCCAATACACTGCGCATGTTTCTCTGGTGAGATAGATAAAACTGATTTTGATATGTCACCTACATTATGAAGCATGAACGGTAATAAGTCAAAATAGAACTTTATTTTTTTTAATCGGCCTTTAATATTTTCCCGATGTTTTGATCATTTCAGTAGCAATGTTCTTCGTGTCTAAGACACCGCCGTTTCATTTAATCGTTTGTTTGAGACCGCCCTTACCCTTTTTCATTATCGACGGTCTATGTAGTCTTTTACGACTGAGTTTCCTCTTTCTGTAATTATCATGATAAAACACACGCGCGTGCATACACACACACACACACACACACATATATATATATATATATATATATATTTATATGTGTATGTATATTGATATTGGGCCAAATTAGTAGAACGTGAATTCAGGAACAAATGATTACCAGTTCTGCGAGGAATGAGGTAGACAGTCTTGAGATACCGGTTTTCATATCATATACTTTTGACATCAACACCTTATGGACTTATTAAAAGTATCTGATTTAAAAAAAAAAAAAAAAAAAAGCCTTCAGTAAGCCCAGAGGTCAATACCATCATCTGAATGTATAGAAAAGTAAGAATATATAGGTGGGCCTGCAGGTTAGAGCAAAGGCCAAAAGTGAGGCAGAATGGAAAAGATGAAGATAATATATTTTGCCTTTGACCTTCAATCGACGGAACTATGCTCAGTTGATGCGAGCATTTTTTTTAACGTAATGTAAGTTTCCATAACTAATGCATTGTAGCTTTTTATAATTATTATTGACTGCCAAAAATATGTAGCCCAATTTTTTTATATTGAAATGGAGAGGCAAATTTTTAAGCTTTGGTGTATCTTCACAAAAATACATTAGCTTACATTTTTAGGGCCTTTCAAAACATTACAGACATTTACTTCCCTCGCACACAAATGTTAACTATGCAATGAGTTTGAACTTTGAAGCTTGTTGCTTACGTTCAGAATACGTGCGATAAGAGTTAAGTAGTATTTGTTTAGTTTGTTGGTTTTTTAAAAATTCCCCGTAAGTTTTTAAACTAATTGTATTTCTTTCAGGATATGAAATAAACACCAAATTTATCTTTTTTTCTTCACAGTTTTGTGTATTGTACAGGATTAATTGAGAAGGAATCAACTCCGATGAAATTTTGTCGGTGCAATCCGAAATTATTTTTAAAAAAGTATATTGCCTCCTTAACTGTAGTGTTAGGAACGCTTAGTCAACTAACTCGCCCCGCCACCCATTCGGATGCTCATGCTGAATCAAAAAATATCCAACTAAGTCGAAGTCAACAAAATAGTCAACCAAACCAATCCAACTACATAGCGTCCAAATTTTAAAATTTCTAACCTAATAGTGGCAAGGTGGATGGAATCCGATGTTATAAATACAAATTCATTGGTTAAAAATGCATTATCTTGTTCTATATCAACCAATAAGGCTTTCTATTTTGAGACAAAAGTATCTGAAAGCTTAAAAGAATATATTTTCTATATGATTTGATTTCAAAACAAGGTGTTTCTTAGTAGCAGTTTGAAAGGAAGAGACACAAAAGTTCTCAAACAATCTCAAAAAAGTGATTTTTAAAAGTTTTACTTTTAAGGCCTACAACAACAAAACAATTAAACCTCAAGAAACTGAAATTGCACTCTTTTCAACTAAAGCCATGTGAAATTTGTGGCTTAAATAAAAAAAATTCTTACTGAAAATCTTGATTTGTTGAGATTTAACAGAATCCAGTCATATTAAGTTGGAGTCGTCATTGGGAATTAAATTAGTATGAAAGTCAATTATATCAGTGGTTATTTTAGATAATTAAACGTAATTTTGAGATAGATTAATATGTTATTAAAATTTCAATACAGAGATTTAGATTGTTGTTTTTAGAAACAGAGTTGCCAAGAATTCCTGTCTACCTCAGTTATTTAGGTACCATTTTTACCTTTAGGGAGTCTTCTGTCTTTTCATTTGGATATTTAATTGCTTTTTTTGTTTTTTTTTTTTTTTGGTTGAAAAGAGATTTGTTTTTAATTAACAGATCAACTACAGATTTTCAGTGTAACATGAACACGTTCATTTTTATGTGCATTGTATGAAATTGTAAAATAAAAGAATGTTTCAGCAGAGTGAAAGGCACACAATGGAGGTGGTTGGACTTAGAGGCTGCCTGATATTGAAAAACACCCTAATCTTTCTCTTGAAGGACGTTGAAATTTTCAAATTTTCGAACTCTATTTTCTCGTGATGTTTTCCGATGAGAAATGCAAATATATATTCTTGGCTTAGCATAAGTAAAAATCATTCTGCCCTTTTTTCATTCAATTTTGTCAGCCATAACGCAAAAGTTCCGGTTTCCTCCTACTAGTCCTAGTCTTTATGAAATAGTAGTAATAAAGACATATAATTATGTATCTGTAGTGACTAAACCGTAGGCTTTATACCATTTAAAACATTTTGTTTCCTGCTGATCTTTTCTATAGTTGAAAGATTAAAGCAATATCGTGGCCTTTTTTCTTTTAAAATCCTCAGTAATAAACAATTACACGTTCACCCTACTGTCTCCCAATACGGAATCAAGCTTCACGTACACGCTGTCCACATTCAGCTGGACTGGAGTGTCTAGTG
This sequence comes from Plakobranchus ocellatus, assembly GCA_019648995.1. Lineage (NCBI taxonomy): Eukaryota > Metazoa > Mollusca > Gastropoda > Plakobranchidae > Plakobranchus > Plakobranchus ocellatus. The sequence goes on along the minus strand of BLXT01007673.1, from coordinate 1,491,874 downwards.
CTACAGCTTGTGCTCTCCGGACTATTAATAAAAACCTCGGGTCCAAAGGCTTTTTATACGATCGTAGCTTTCAACAGTGCACTCCTGTGCTGTGGCTGCACGAGGGATCTGCAGGAATAGGCCTAGGCTCTGAGTCTGAGGAAGAGGAGGAAGAGGATGATGAGGAGGAAGATCAGCAAGGGAGTCTCTACATCGTTAATCACTTAAGCCAGACAACTGGAGCATGCCAGAATGGGTTTCAGGTTTGTCAAAGTGACAATAACTCACATACGTATACACCTATAATATGACTAACTATAGTATTATTAGTATTCAGTTTAAACTTTTTCATGGCACACAACTAAGAACATTTTTTTCACACGATGTATTTTATTGTTGCATTTTTAATCAGGTACGGTAATTAAGATGTGATAAAATAACTTCAACTGGCATTACTAAATACTTTATCTACATTATATTGAAATGTCCATTGTTAATCAGAAAAAGGGGGTATTTTACATTAACATTGATATTGCATTGCATTTCATAACTAGCCAACTAAAATCTGCAGTCTCTATAACCGTAGTATTGGTAATGCTTATGACAATAAATTTGCCCAGGAATTGACACGGACATTCCAACGTAGCTACTGTGCCGAGCCCAAATAGTGCAAGTTCATCAAACTATTCAAAATCACATATCGTATTAAGCATATAATTGTTTTATTTTAGAAATAACCCCTCTCAAAAGTTGACAGTCATACTCTAGAATATTTGCTCAGTTTGATATGATTATCTTTGGCTCAAACTGCGTTGCTGTCAACAGGATAACTACATAATGCACACGTTTACCGCCTCTCTTTGTTGCATGTAGCAAAACATGGTTTTTTGGTTTCATTGATCCCGACGTTTACATCGATGCGGCGCAGATATCATAATCAAGTACCTTGTGTGGAACAGACATTAGCTATCATTTTCCTGCACTCAAATTTATTCTCAGTTAGCCTAATAAACTTGTTGTTGCTACCCTTGCCTATTGCCCATGACTTAAGACTTTCAGTAAAAGTTATTCTCTGGCTACATCTACTGCATTTGCCTTCAATTTTCCAGTGATTGCTAAGTGTCCTAAACCCTATGTCCGCAAATATGCCTATAAAACTGTAGGTGCCTCTGTGTTATGGTTTAAATTAGTGATCTATCGAGATTAGCCTCTTTCGGTACCAATTTGTTTGACTTTTTTCTGTCTCTGATTTCCTCATCATTCTTTCGATGAATCACGTCTCCGCTGCTTCTAGTTTTTTTCTCTATTTCTTTGTTTATTGTCCAACACTCACTACCACACAAAAGTATTGACCACATGTTTCAATTACCCTTATTTTAGTTTCCATACAAATTTGCCAGTATTGGTTTCATTTTTTTTTTTGGAATGTATCTTTGGCCATGGCTATTTTATTAGTTTTACTTATTTCACTTGTGTATCTGCCATCTGATGTTATAGGGTAACCTAGATATTTGAATTTTTCTACTTGTTTGATTTCGCCTTTGCTAACAAAATTGCATTTGGGGTTAGAGGATTTCTTGAGATGGTTTGGTTTTGGTTTTTTGTATATAGCCAGTCCACAACAAGGTGATCTCAGGCTTTCAGGCCCTCCGTCAGGCCAGGGCGCCGGTGGCGGGGCTCGAACCCGCGACAGAATGGTCCCTGCAGATCTCAGGGCGGACTCGATTTCTTGAGATGACCATACCTGACATTCAAAGACAGGCCTATTCTTTCGCTCTCTAAAATTACAGTATCTAGAAATTTTTGTTGTTCTCCAGATTCTGCTAGTAAAATTGTATCATCTGCATATCTGAGACTATTAATGTTATTAGATTCTCTCCATTTATTTTTAAGCCTGAAATATCATCAAGATTCCTTAAGATTGTTTCACTATATAGGTTTAAAAAGATCAGGCGACTTTACATCCCTGCCTCACACACACCTCTTGATGGATTGGAAGTCACCATTTTCTCTCTCAATTCTTGCAGATGCAATCTGATCCCAGTATAAATTTCTAATTAGGCCTAAGATCTTTCCCATCGATGCCCAATTTTTCTAGCATACGAAAGCTCTACAATGTTTTACTTTTTCATCAAAGACCTTAGAATAATCAATGAAACAGAGATGGAGATCGTTTTGCCTTTCTATACACCTTTCCATAAGCACTGACAAAGTGAATGTTGCATTTCTAGTCCCTTTACCAATACCAGGTATAAAGTAAAATAAAGCCAAACCGTAACAGGATTTTTGTAAAATACATGTAGCTCAATTTTTAAACTGATTGCTTTATGAATTTCACATTCTGTTGCTCCTGGTGCACACGCAATGTACTTTATAAGTATATTAGTTCATTTCTTTGTAAGCTCGATAAGTTTCAGCCTTATTGATATATAAATATATTATATCTTTCTCCAGGCAATAGAATGCGACAGAGAGGAAATGTCCTGCTGTGTACTTGTGCTTACATCATTAACTACTTACCAGAACGCCACGGCGCAATGTAAAAGCTTAGGTGGATATCTTGCTACGGTTAGAACGGAAGCGAAATTTAAAATGGTGGCAATGTTTGCCAACGGAACCGACATGTGGGTTGGCTTGGACGATTTAACTGCAGATGGCGTGTATAGATGGCTGGAAGATGGTGAAGCGTTGACGAGCGCTGAACAGAGCATATCTTTCCTCTATGAGGAGCCAAATAACCAACTGGGACAGGAATATTGTATACGGTATCATTTTAATTATGATAAGCTTGATGACGTTTATTGCTGGTACGAGATGAAGGCCCTCTGCGAGAGACAGCCCCAATAAGGTGTCTGTAGGCTCAAGACATCGGTGTGATAACTTGATAAAATATGTTCATTTCTTTTGCGATTTGAAATTCTCTTTAAGCGCCAGCCCAGATTTCTGATTAATTTAGATTACATGTATTGTGACAACTTGGCAGATTACTGGATAGACGTATGAGTTAGTCTAGCTCTAAATATCGATTATGACAATTTGATATTTATTGATAAAATATGTTCATTTTTTTCTTTGTAATCTCTAGCCTCGATAAGTTCCCTGTTTGTTCGAGATATATCTAATGATAACTTGACAGACATGAGCATGCTGGCAAACTAAGATCAAAGGCCTAGCTCCAGGCAATGATAAGAATGAATCTCGTATTTATATTGCTTTTCTGGGATGAAAGCATTTTGTGAATCAGATAAGCCGTTTGTATGCTATAGTTAAAAAAAGGTACCGTAAGTCCCATGCTTGGTCCAAGCGCCGGGCACCAACAGTAGCTTGCTGATTCAGTGACTGTTCTTGTCATACGCATGCAGCAGCAGTTTGCCATTGCTTTCCTCGCAGCCTTCACTTTTGCCGGGCCTTTGGAGACTTAGCCATACATTTAGTGATAAATGGACACAAGGGAGCAATGAAAAACTGTTTTGGCCCGGACTGGGATTCGAACCTCTTACCTCTCACGTGGAAGCCAACTGCCCTTTTAGAAGCCCCCCCTTTGCCCCGCTGCTGCTCTAGGAATGGTTAATAATAAACTTTGTGAGTTCCTTGTACGAGAAAGAGGGGCTTTTTGAAGCCAGCATTAATAGTAAGGAGTATGAATGATTGCCCGATTATGATAAATTTTACATATTGCTCATGCGAAATGCTCTTACTGAGAATCATTAAAACTCATTAAAATAAATTAAGTAGATCGTTGTATTGCTTCTGCTATTATAATTAACATAATTCCTTCTCTGTTTCATGCAGTGAATAAAGAGACATTGTTATTCCAGTTTATTCTACTTTATGCTTTCTTGCCTAAGAAATCTATATCTATATTTTGGCGTTTTTAAAATTTAAATGTTACTACATCATATGTATGATGTTGATCTTCTCATTATAAAGTCATATCATTTGTGGAAATATTCTATAGCATAGCTTTTTAACCACTAAGGGGAGCTTAAGGTGACCAATTTTAGATTCAGGCTATGTCTGTTCTATACAGATTATTGTGATTAATAATACTAAATGCCTTTTTCTCCATACTGCGACAACATTGTCTATCATACCCTCAGTTTTATTTTCTATGTTTCAGTTCCTAAACGTCTGTAATGCCAGCACCTGCTTCTAGCACATAAAGAAATGCATAAAAATACAAATACATTTTGAAACCATTTTATAGTAGGCTTATTGTGCAAGGTGTGAATGCAAATTATATGAGTAATGATTAAAGATCTGACTCTTGCTAGCCTTTGGCTTACAAGGGCTCATCATAAGCCGTACTTCCTAAAATAAAATCTGTATTATACATGCAGTATATTCAAAATTAGCCTAAATCGTAGGAAGAACATATTAGTTAAAAGCATATGTTAGAAACATTATGTCCAAATTTATTGGAGACATACAAAAACAAAAATTAACAGCAATATGTTTCATAGAAAGGATAATGCAACACAAAATAAATAGCAGATTCACAAAGGATGATTAGGCAAATAGTGATATATTTTTTCTGGAGTAAAGTCAATATACCTAATACACTTTTTCTACAAAAATTCATAGTATTGTTTTATTTACTTAAGATGATGACATAAAAAAACAAATTAATCCATACTTTGTGTGCATGTCATCATATCACTTTTGTTTTCTATACAACATATTTATTTTTTTCGTAGAAAAGATGACAACACAATATATTAACTCTCAATACAACAGACAGAAAAGCAACCTGGTGAAAGTGCAAAGCAATTTTGCAGAAATGGCAGCAAATATTGAAAGTCAAAATGGAAAACAGTATATCAGTCACAAAAACAGTATTAATATCATAATTTTTACTATTTATACCACCTAGGTCACAATTCATGACATGAAAATTACAATGCTGTTAAACATACACTTAAACAGTCGAGTCCATTTAACAGGAATCTCTTTTCACAATGAAAATAATTCATCCCAGAATTTTTTGTTCCTTTTTCTCTCCAAAGCAGCATGCATTTGCCAAATGATAACTTGAGTCTGCCTTGTTAATATGAGCATCAATAGATTAACACAAAGGTGTATTTTGGCTTTTAAACACACATGTAAGGCTTGAAGGTAGGAAATGAATTTATTCACTCATTTGTCTTACAAATTCACGGTGAAGAAAAAAATTATCCTTAGCCCATAAGAAAAAGGCATCTGGAATGTCAAATTAGATCTTTTTTGTTTTAACAACAACAACAAAACTTTCATTAATCTTTTCACTTCTTTTTCAACCATTTGATGTAACTTTGCTGAGCAGCATTGATGAAAATGATTTAACAACAAAAGCAGTTACCTCGCAATCAAACACATATATAACCCTCATCATGGTAAAGAAAATAAAAGTCTCACTTATTGACTCATATACAAGTCTTACATCGCCCCACACGTACCAGATTAGCAGCTACATGAGTAGGCATGAATCTTTCCATGTAATACATCTACTGCTGTGCTGACAAGTTTTTCATATAAAATCAATCTATCTTGAAAGGTCGTCTCTGATGTCACAAAACAAATATTGCCTCTGAGGCACAGAAAGGTTCTGACAAAAACTTCAGTGATGCAGGTCAATATACACCGTAATTGTACTTTCAAACTAAATTTTTTACACAGTTTAAGCTGAATTTACTTCCAAACAAAATTTCCCACTTTAACTTCCACTAAAAACTAGTAGACACACAGAATAGTGAACAGCAAAATCTATACAACAGCCTCGGTTATATCTAACATGTACCCCTTTTAGTTCCTCTCAATTTTTAGGAACAAATTTCTGGTATAAAGGTGATGTAAAAGAAGGTATTTGGCTGTAACGGTTGCATTATCCAATATAATGGAGGTCTCTTATTAACCATAAAAAGTAACAAAACCATCATGATAAAGTTATGGTTTAATGAGAGTATCCATAAACAACATGTATCATCAGGCACATTTTTGGCAACATATTTCCTCCCAACCATTCCCTTCTTTTGGTAATCAGCATGCTGTGCAGCCGTAAAACTAGACTTAGAGACAGAACTTAGAGATAGATTAAGGGGGATTTACAAACCATGACTTGATCCAGCCATAGAAAAAGGAGAGCACATGTCTAGGTCGGAAGGATCTTGACTAGATCTTGGGAGATAGTGACTACATTTACATCTAAAGAGAGTGCATAGAACACAGCTAGTCAAAATCAGAGACTATGGTTACTGAGCCAGATACAGAGAGGGTGATCATAGCTAGTGTGATGGAGACCATGAATAGATTTACTTCGGGAAATAGAAAGAGAGAGAGAGAGATCATAGCTAGGCAGACACAATATGGTTATGATTACATCTTTCAGCTAGATGAAGAGAAAGAGAGAGATCATAGCTAGGCAGAGACCATGAGTAGATCCTACAGAGCAACATGGTGAGAGATCATATAGCTAGACAGACACAGAAATCATGATTAGATCTAGAGTTGAGAGAAAGAGAAAGGTCATGGCTAAACAGAGACAGAGATCATTATGAGACATCTTGAGAGAAAAGGAGACACACAGAGATATTGCATAGCCAGACAGATCATAATTAGATATAGAGAAGGGGATAGGATAAAGAAAGGTAGGGTAGGAGTGCATGGGTGTCGTGCTTTGGTTTGTATATTCATGTTTAAGATATTCCTTCTTCGTTACTGTTTATGATGAAGTTCAAGTACGAATAATTTTGCACAAAGGTGCCAATGGTTTGAAACTAACCTGTTGAAAGTAAAGAATCAAATTACAATATAATTGTGCAGTACTTACAGCTAAGTTGACATAATATACGGAATGAAACACTTTTTCTTCCAGATAGGAGGTCATAAAGAAAAGGGGCCAATTCAGGCAAACTTAAAATGCTTAGACAATTTTAGGGAGGTGCAGGTGACTGACATCAAGTAGGGGCATATGGCTTGCTAGCGGGTAGGACAATAGGCTTTTCAACATTGATGACTGATAGGTCAACTACACGGGACTGTAGATTGGACTATCTTTCTGTCCATGATATCCTCATCATTCTTCTCATAAACCGCATCTCTACTTCTTCCAGTTTATTCTCCGTTCCTTGCTAACTGTCCAACACTCATTACCATAAACCATACATATGTTTTCATAACCCTTATTTTGGTTTCTATACCTGTGATTCTGTTTGCCAGTATTGGTTTCATTCTTTTGGAATGTATATTTGGCCACTGCAATTTTTTTTACTTATTTCACTTATGCATCTATAGTATGATGTTATTAGGTTGCCAAGATATTTGATATTTGCTCTTTAACCTTTCAAAAAAGAAAATCCCCTTGCCTTTTTTCAAAATATATGGCTGTGCTCCAATGTATTGAAGTTGTCAATAAAAGAAAAAAAAAATTTTTTTTTAAATAAATTATAAATGATTCGACTCCCCTTAACACTCAGTTACAATCACTTTGCTATCTTTATGATGAGATATCTCCCTACAATCCGCTTTAAGTCAATTGCTTTGTTTAAATTTTCTAAAAAGTGAAGCAAAAAGTGGAAATTGATGACTGTACAAGACAATGCAATTTGAAACCATACGGATCCCAGCCAATATCCATCTCTCACTGTGCCTGTTCTTTCAATATCTTTCACTTTTACCTTATATTGCAAAACAGGAATGAAATACATACAAATATATAAATTTAATAGCTTTTAAATTTGTATGATGTAGTGGTCAATTAACACAAATACAGTGGAGTCTGCTTATAAGTCAACCGCTCTAGAGCATCAAAATTGGTTGACTTCAGGCAACAGTTGACTTCATCCATAACAAAGAAATGGAGGAAAAGACGAAAGGGGCTGCCTTAAAGAGCTGACTTTAAGCAAGAGTTTCCCTTAAGCGAATTGATTATCCAGACCCCATTTCAATATGATACGGACAAAATTTTACACAAAAAGTGGAGTTCCTAATAATTCTTTTCAAATTCTCATATGTACAAAAAATGACCCCATTTTTCATGAGTCCAACTCTAATGAATCAGAAACGAAATCCATTTATTATAACTAAGACAAATCCTAATGAATCATGAATGAGATGATACTGAGAATATTTTTGATAAAAAAGATTTTGTTTTTCTTTATGCTCTATAACATACCTTAAATCCTTATACCATGACAGAGAATCTACATATATGGATCCGATTTTCAGAATTCATTTTCAAGTTAATTTTTTTACAAATTACAAAGCCTGATGATTCAACATTTTCTACTTCACTGCCTGAAACATAAGTTGTCTTTTTTTTCCAGCAGCATATCTTTAACTTTGATTCACAGATAAATTGAGTACAGCAAAGATTTGAGAACTGATCTAAAGAGTTTTTTTTAAAGTCCCCAATATTTAGTGATGAGTGGTGTTTATGCATGGGAAGAATGTCTGAAGATCTCATTGGCAACAAAAATGGATGTTACTCCTCTCCTCCTAGCTAGATACCGTCACTTTCCTCTGTACTGCCCTGTTCTTTGATGGAGTCTCATCCTCTTCCTCATCAAGAATCTGTTATTAAAAAAAAAAATAAAAAAAAAAAGAGTGAAAGGGGAGCACAGAGACAGAAATTAGATGAATCCAGGCTGAAAAAAATTCTTTGTCTCATCTTTGTGTATAAGTCATTAAGTTTTCAATATACTGTTCTATTAATATATATATATATATTCGCAGAAAGAAACAAAATCCTTTCAGACAGGTAGAACTGCAGAATAGTTTGCAAGGATTCAGTACCGAAGAGCATCCAAAGCAAAAAAAAAGTCAGTTAACATTAAGACTTCAGGAGTGATTCTGCAAAATCCCAGTTAGGACGACCTGTAACTGTCACACTTTTATTCCAGTTTGGCCATTTTTTTCGGCCAAGGGATGCCCATTACGTTTTTACTATAAAATGATCAGTGAAATCTATCAATTTCATATAAATTCAATTCACTATAGGAATGCGACTGATTATTTGCTTTGTTTAGAGCATATGGCTTAAGCCAAGCAATTGTCAGTACACTTTTCAATTTAACTGTTTTCAAATGCTGAATTCAACCTTTCAAGGTTAGGTTTCCTTTAATATTTTACGCATTATTCATAGCCATGTAACCCATCTTCACTAAGATGTGTTTCTTTTGTGATTATTGATACTTTAATCTACAGAAAGATTGGGTTTTTGACTTCTGTATTGAGGTTACAAACGTTATCACCCCTTGATTCTATGGCTGTTTGCATCTTACACGGATAGCACAGCAGTGAAGCACTCACTTATCTCAAATTGAGAGATATATTCGTTTATTAGCGTTGCGCAAGAGAAAGTATGATATTATTTAAGATTGATAATTATAATTACTTGTATTATTCTTATTAATTTTTTTTTTTTGTTCTTTTCGTTATCATCATCATTATCACCATGGCTATCACACTGTCTGCTATTTCTGCTGCTGCTGTTGACATCATTTTGTCACTTTCTCATCATTATGGTCATTATCTTACCTTTGTCATCGTTGCCATTTAATTTTAATGACTTACCTTAAACTTAAGACTATTTGACACTCGATGTACTAAGCTATAACACAGAGATGTAGCAGGAAAAATTTCACAAGAATGTTTCTTTTCCCTGTTCTCCTCTCTCTATTTTTCCATATATATTTTTCTTGCCTTTTTGTTGAGTTAAATACAATACTAGTGTTATGTAAGTTGTGACCATATTTGTACTTTCACAGATAATGAACGTGAACTTGAGGAGCTACCAAATTCTCAAGAAAAGTCCGGCCAAGACAACCTGCTTGGATGAGGCTAAATCACCTGCACCCTCAGAAACCTCTCTTCTTGACATATCGTTCTCACAGCTTATACCATGACAGTCTAATGCAAAATTTTATTTCAGTGATGGCCAACCCTAAAAGTGTTGTTTTGAATGAAGACAATGTTGACAACCATGAGAAGATTTATAGGGAGCTGGATCCGTATGTTGTAGAAATAGATGAAAGACAAGGAATCGCTGAAGGGTTTGGGTTTTTGTATATAGCCAGTCCACAACAAGGTAGATGATCTCAGACTTTAAGGCCCTCCGTCAGGCCTGGGTGTGGATGGCGGGGCTCGAACCCGCGACAGAAGGGTCCCTGCAGATCTCAGGGCGGACTCACAAGCCACTGTGCCACCGACGCCCCCGAATCGCTGAAGATATTACAACCAAGGAAATATTGTGATTGAAGGGGGTAGTGTGATGTTGAAGAAGTAGCCGAGGGACAAGGGATTGCTGAGGATGTTGACACTCATAGTGGTTTAGTGACTGAGATTGGTAATATTAATAATGATGTTGCAGAGGTGACTGAAGGACGAGGAACCGTTGAAGATATTTGACAACCATGGAAATATTGTCATAGGGCTGGGCGTAGTGATGTTGCAGAAGTGACAGAAGGACAAGGGATTGCTGAGGATGTTGGCACTCGTAGTAGTTTTGTGACTAGTGGTGATGTCATTGCAGAAGTTGCTGAAAGCAAGCAACCGCTGAAGATGTTGACACCCAAAGTGGTTTTGTGCCTGAGATGGGTTATGGTGATGTTGCAGAAGTGGCTGAAGGACAGGGAATAGGAGAAGGAAGGAAGAAATACAAAGAAAGTGACGACTGGGGCAAAGTCATTCAAAAGAAGGATAGAGAGCATGAAAAGGTACCATAGAAATGTGTTCAGTGCTGCCGGAAAGTACAGAAACACCGGAGATTGGAGCAATGTGTTTATGTAAGCCTGCTGACCATATGCAAGGAAAAGGCTATGGAGACTACAAATGAAGGCCATCTACTCTAGACAAAACTAGGGAGACCCTAAACGGGGGCCATCTAGACAACTAGGCTTGGGAAACCCCAAATGAATACTCGACATGACATGCAATAGCACCCCAACAAGGCTTGCCACTACATTACTGAAGTTCACTTGTTGAAACGATTTGCGTTTGGTTGGGTGAATAGGAAAGATTTAAATAAGATTTTACCTCGATAGAATTAATTTGATGAAGTATTTTCTGTGCAACCCAGATATAAGTAGTGACATACAAATCAAACAATTTTAATGACCAGATCCATCACTATCAAATCACCGTTGACGATTTCCCAAAGTAACATTTTGTCTGTGATAGTCTCTGCACATTCTCAAACTTTACCATCCACACGTCTGGTTCATCACACAAAGAACACATTATCTAGTTTGAAAAAGTCTCTTTGTATTCACTATCAATATTGTTGTGGCTTGTAGATTTAGAGGATCTATAATTTCTATCTTTGTGAAGGAATTCAGAAGGGTCTTGCCGGGATATCATTCAGAAAAATGATGCATTGATTAGGCCTAGACATCTAGAGCATAGGACTAGAATCTATCTTACTGTTTGAGTGATTATGGCTGATGCAACAGCCACCAAGTGAAAACTGTAGCTTGAAAGAGGTGTAAGGTCTGCAAATTGCTAGATTTGAGGGTAGGCCTAGGCCAGTTCTGGATCTAGATCTACCCATAGTTCTGTTCAGACCAAGGCTATAGCACATTGCCGGTTTTGAAGTAGTTGGTTTGTAAAATATTTTTTAAGCATTTATTGATTTCCTGTGTAATATTACGTTAAATGTAGAAATGAAAGCCTATATAGATAGCTTGGGGATGGGGAGGGGGTGTAGGAAGAAAAAAATTTTTTTTCCCAAAAATGTCACCACTTAAAAAAAAAAAAAGAATGATTTCTAAAATAGATCTAACAAACAAAATAATTTTGATCATAAACATATTACAAATGGTGAAAATTTATTGTAGTTTATTAACATCATGGCAGCAGCGAAACGTGACCTCCCTTTCCCTTTCCGTTTGAAACTAGCCGGTGGAGTAGAGAATTTAACTGTCCAGTAGGTCTTTAGCCAAGCCCAAGTTCTAGGCCTTCTCATCATTCAAAGATTGATAAAATCTGTTTATAGCTTAGATCTAAATAAAAAATAATCTCTGTTTGTGTTGTAAAATCTAAATATAAAAAGGAAGAGACTAGGAAAAAAAAAACAACCGACTCCACCATTTCCTGTCAGTCTAAAGGAGGAGGCGGCCAAAACAATGTAAAGTCATGCATGAAAAAGGCAGAATATTTCTGGGGTCTTCCTCATCTCGTTGACTAGATACATCCCCGTCTGGGGTCCCGCTAGACACTTTGTATATGCAAAGGCATTATTAATGATGGCATAAAAATTTTCCAGAGCATGTGGACAATGTCGTGGGATGAAAAATTTGTTTGTCACATTAATGGTGAATAGAATTCAGGGTAAGGGAAGAAAGGTGAAAGAAGCTGATTTAAAAAAAAAACGTATCCTTTCAGTGCCACTAAAAAGAGAATGGTGGAATGTATGTTTTTGATTTTTCCTCATGGCAACAGGTTTGAAAGATACATGGATCGAGGTCAACTGAAAAAGCAGGATAAGGATAAAGACGATGGAGAGTCTAGCAGAAAAAGAATGCGAGATGTGGCGGTAAGCGAAAGGAAGAAGGAGCTAGTGGATTTCCTGAGAAGTTTACTGAAAGATGAGTCTCACTATTGCAGGGAAAGCACCTCCAAGTTGTATTTGGAGCCACTATTTGGCAGCATCTCTGCAGTATACAGACTCTACATATCTTTGTGTGAGCATCCTCTGCACAGATTTGTATTCGAGGAACAATTTGAAGGTATGGCCTTATCCATATTAAGCTCAGTAAAGACAATGCGATCTTTGTCTTTCCTACCAGAAAGACACTGTGAAAGATTCCTTGTGTGTCCATCACCAAGCTAAGAAGGAAAGAGTGCAAAGAGAAAAAGTAATGGACAAAGGATAGCCTTTGAAAACAGTTCCAAAATAAAAGTAATTGCAGTGGACCCACAGAGTGTTCTTCTAATGTGCCCGATGCTAAAAGCACCAGCCTTATACTACCGCAGCAAATTATGCGTTCATAACTACAGTGTTTGATCTTGCTTCCAAAGATGTCTGTTCTTATGTGGATTGAAAGCGAGGGTAGTCTGAGGGCAAATGAATATGCTTCTTGCCTGGTCGATTATCTCAGTAAGTTTTTGAGTGATTTTGATTGTTTCATTGTATATTCAGATGTGCTGTACTGCCCAAAATTGCAATGTCTCTCTTTCATCTGCATTGTCTGACTTTGCGATTAAGCACAATATGACTGCCACTCAGGAGATTTCAGAAGAAGAACACGGGCAAATGGAGGTAGATAGCGTCCAAAGGTGCATTGAAGATGAAGTGAAAAATAAAACTATGTCACTTATATTGAGACTGCCAGAAAGGTTCCAAAACCCCATCGAGTCAAACACCTCAAATTTTATTCTTTAAAAGTTTTAGTTAGCGACGTAAAAATCTTGGGAGAAGTGCTGAGGATCCAACTGTAACTGACTTGAGGTCTTTTATATCAGCCGTCTGGTCACATTCAGTACAAAATTGACTGTGAAGATCAGTGGCAGGATCTTTCCATGAGAAGAAACAGTTTGCTTCAGATAACGGAAGGCCTAACACTCCTCCACCACTGAAAAATTTCTAAGACAAAAGTTAAACATTTACTAGAATTGAAACATGTTATCCATGCTGATTATCATCATTACTATGATCTTCAACAGCTGTGCAACTTTAGTGATCTATAGTTTAGAGTACATTCCTTATAATGTACATTATTATTTTAGTAGGAAACTGGTTACACTTTTGTTTTAAAGTATTGGTGCAGTGTGAGACTTTTGAATTACCTTTGTTTATTCTGGGCTTGATACGTCTGAATGTTTTACTTTATCATCAATTAACTTTGTGAGTACCTTTTAGTTTTATGTGGCTGCCTAACTGTATTTCATTTTCACATGTCTACCTTTTTTTTCTTTTTTAAATTTCATATCTTTTAAGAGGAGAATGATGCAGTAAAACCTCAACAGGCTCTAATTCCTTTTTACATAATTAAAAGTGTTTGTTTTGGTCTGAATTAAGAGAGAGAAACCAAAAAGTCAATACTTTGCAAAATATTTTCAAATATTTTTGTTTTTGAAAGTTGAATAAAAAATTTATGTTTAAAAAGCAATCACTGCAATCCTTCAAGTGTCACTTAGTTGTTATTGGCCGCAACCTCCCTACCCTTTCATTGAATGGACTTATTCTGTGGCTTCCTGCTGCGCTTCTCGCATATGTGGGTCACAATACACGTGATAACTACTCATCACTCTAAAGCCTCCAGCTGCGCTTATCGTGTATGTGTGTTGATAACGATCATGCACAAAAGGCACTTGCAGTTTTCAATGTGCTTGAGGCATAAAGAACAAATTAATAAGGAATTTATGCTTGAATATTGTTTTCCTTTTGATCATTTACACATACAATGAGATCTATAAACTAAAAGAATCAAGATGTTTCAAATCAAATAAAAAACAAAATACAGTTGTTATCCATTTTCTCCATTTTACCTGAATGTTAATGTATGTATACTATGCAGATCTGCAATGACAATATACACACATACTTTTTTAAAATTTAAATGAAAAAGATTGTCACATTATTGACAGTATGACTACTTGTAGCCTTGCATCAATATCTCTGTGTATTTGCATTGTGGATGCGCTGTTCATACTTCAAAATTAATATAAAACCCACTAGCTGTTGCAAGCACGATGGTATAATGATGAACAGTAACTGTAACATGTAGTGAGACCACAAAATACAACAGATATAGTTTCAGGAACATCATGGGTTACAAATATTGAAGTAGTTGCCAGAATCATCCATTTTTTCCATTCAAATTTTCTTATTACAATTGTGAGGGTCTTGCAATGTTTGAAATTATTGCTTTATGATACCTAAAAGCATGAAACCAATTTTATGTGGTTGATTTTTCCACGAAACATCTCATATTGTGGCGATGCTACGCATGTATGTTTATTCTAACTTTCAAGAACTTACGATTTAAATTTTAAATTATGAAAAAAGTTTCTTGACAGTTATTAATATTTAGTTATACATACATTTCACAGTATTTCAGCACATTTATCTCTGCAACATGACTAGCATCACCATCAAGTGAAAGTTCCTATTTTTACTCTCCTTACCATTATAACTGTCATGGTTGGATGTAGAAGAAAGTGAGAGGTGCATGAAAATATTTTATTAAGTGTCAACGGTACCAACCATGCACTTTATTACAGCATATGTATGAAAGTTGGATCGCCTGAAAATAATGTCGAATAAGCATTAACCTTCACTCTCGAGAAAGAGTAGGAGAATTCACTCACTGTGACGCTTTTGCTGCAATGTAACGTGAGTAGGCGAGACTAGGCCTTTGGCGCAAGGTTGCCTAATTATTGAGGCAAGCGAGAGACCGACAGTTAGAGTAGAGATTTAGACGGCTGAGCGTCAACATCAAAAAGCAGCTCTGTTTTCTTAGAATAGAAACAAACCCTAGACTCCAGATTTACAGAGTTTCAATCCGAAGTGATTGACCACGCGCTGTCACATCTACCTGAGTCTAGACAATGTTTGTTATAGCCAAGAAATAGTTAAGAAATAGCGAAGAAATAGCCAGGAAATATTAGACCCAGAAAGAAACCTCAGCCAAAACTTTAGGACGACAACTACTCAAATCTTTATATAATTAGCAATATTTTGTATTTTGAAACTGTCAACGCTGTGTATGTTTATTTGATGCAATAAAGCACGGAGAATTTTACGCAGTCGAATTTGCCTTTTCCCTGAGCGTGTCCCTGTCGTGACAATAACAATAATTAGTTTTATGCTGTTAAGTGCTAAGTTAGGAATATAATTATTACATACATCATCATTAAGACCATACATTTTTTTAGCTTGTATTTTTGCCCTCATTTAGTTATCTTTACACCTTTAATTTACAAAAGTTTTTCCTCCAAATAACAAAAATATTTGGTGACTGCTTGTAGTCTCTACTGCATTGCCTTTCCTTTATAAGCCAAAAAAAAATTTGGTGCCTTCAGTGGTTACATTATATTTGTGCAACAGAGAAAAT
>BLXT01007673.1:1438163-1475843 GCA_019648995.1 Plakobranchus ocellatus | reverse complement strand
GGATCGCAATCAAAAAACTTTTTTTTTGTTAGTGGTCACAGTGAAATTATACTCTTCTGTTTTAAAACAGCTCCCAAAATGAAGTCTACAATAGGCTGCATACATGGGTTTTATAAATTGGGCAAAAGCAAAGGAACAGCTTCACAGAGAAAATAACAACAAAAAAAAAGCTTCAAGTAAATGTGTAAAGTTTGCAAAATGAGTTGCACTGTAAATCTACATGATTGACTTTAAATAAAAATATAGAAAGGTAAAACCGACTCATTCCTCTTGGTATAAACTTTCTATAGACTTAAAGCAGATTTTTCTGTCCATAAATCAATAGTAATTTAAATTCCTTCGCATAGGATTTTTAATTCAATTCACTCATGTATAAACAGATTGCTACAATTCAACTCATTTTGTGGGAGTAGGGAGTAGTACATAAATGGTAATTCAGCAAGACAAGGTTTGTTTTTTTTTTTTTCTTTCTTTGTTTTGGAAATATTCTGGCAAGGAGTAAAAAAAAATTGATGGGTCAGAAGTGAATAAAGTTAAAAAGCCCCTTACTAGAATTTACTTGAAAACTATCAGTCATGGAAATTGACCCTGACCCACAGGGATTATCGAAACATCCAGTTGTTTTTGTGGCCTGTAAAATTGTTCAAAGCAAATTTTGAATTCTTTCATTCTTTTCATTTTTTTTTTTAATCTAATTCAGCTCAGAGAAATTGCATAAGGTAATGTATTCTCTTTTTTTTTAATAGAGATATATTTACAACACAGAAAATGGAAAAATGGAAAGCTCTAAAAAATATTTGTAAGGTGGGGGTCAATTTTAAATCTCTATAGTCTCCATAAAAAATTTTTACAGTAAAATTCATTATCTTTTAAGAGGGTATGCTCAATCATGTTTTGCCACTGGTTTCTTGACCGAGAGGCTCCCAAGAAGAGAATATAATTTAGGTTGTTTTTTTTTTTTTCCTCTTCCCATTTTTTCTGATTTTCAGGATTCATTACGCTTTGCCTCATTCTGCCTTTTTTCCCTAAATTTTTCCTATGCGAGTGAGAAGACCTTATAATCAAATCATGTTCTTAGAAATTTGTATTTAAAACATACATATCCCCAAAACATTCATTTTCAGTAACCATTTCTATTTGTTGTTGTTTCTGACCATCAAGTCCCCTCAATATAGGTGTTGGTGCTCTGCAAGTCTATCAGGCTTCTGTGCTGCTTCTGACTAATGGGAATATGTTCTTGTCAGATCTTTTTCCAGAGCGCTTTCTAAAGCTGACAGATCTGGAGCAGGTGTTCCCTAGTTTGTTTCCCAGTCTTGTAAGAAAACTGGTTGGTTTGCCAATTTTCTTATTTTTGAGGCTGTTGTGGCCTGCACCGAGCCTGAATAATTATGCAGACCTGTTCTCAGGAAGTGAGCAATTAGTGAGGTCTGTCTCTTGTAGTGTGGGTGTTTCTGGTCTTTCTGCTTGGCCTTAATGATGGTTTTGGCATCAGAGTAGATGGTAGAATTGTCTTTCTGCTCTCCTTTAGTACCTTTATCTCTAGGCAGAGCATCTGCAGCACAATGCAATGGCAAGAAATCCACTGCAAGCTTATTCTAGTACTCCTAAGGATTCCTACCAATTCTACACAATTTTGCCATTACTTTTATGTATCAGATATATTTATCATACATTTTTATTTCCTTTTTACCTCACTATAGCTGCCAACCTAGAATGATGAGTGCCTGAGATCAAGAAATTGAAAAAAAATTAGAACTTTCACAGCCACAACTTAAGACCATTAAGCCACACTTGTTATCGTTTTAAGCAACAACAGATATTTTGTTGTTTTGGTCGTGACCCTGGTACATTTAAGGGAAGAAAATCAACTAATCTGATTATGATAAATGAAAAAAGAGACAAGTGTGTATTTTTCCATCAGACTGGGTTGTTAGGGATCAAAGCCAAAAAACTGGTTAAACAGGGGGTGGAGCTGGCAGCTATTAGTATATAACAGTAAAATCCATCCTGGAAGGCATTAAAATTCTTGCAATATTTAAACTTCCTGATCCTTCATGTTCAAAGACTCTGTGGCAGAATACACACAACAGGCAGAATTCATGTACCAATCTTTCCCATTGCAAAAGATGTAAGCACACATTTATCTCATTGCCTCATATGATTAATTAACTTTTTCTCTGGCTGTGTAATTGGGGCTAATTCAACAACTAGGTGTTATTTATCTATTTTTTTAAATTATGAACTTGCCTCTAACCCCCCTTCCCCTCCAAAATTATGACAGCCTATTTTCCCTCTGTTGAGGAGTAGTCTTAGAATCGATGTTAAAAAAAAAAAATAGTTGACATTTTCTTTAGCTAAATATGTTCCAAAACAATCACTGAGGGTTTCAAAATAACAAAAATACAAAACATTCTACTACAAGTGGTCACCAACCTTAATATTCTTTTCTTCAACTTCAAGGCCTGCTGTCCTCAAAGCTCACATTATTATGATCCTCAAACATTAAGCTTTAAAATGATACTCATCATAGCAAGATTGGGCCATTATGAAAACTGACCAATTAGAGATTGAAAAAGGTAGGGAAAAAAACGTGCAGCTTTGCTAGGTTTTCCACCATATATGATTGTCATTTGGTGAAAAAAGATTTTTTACATCATAGAAAACCAATGTTTAGTGAAAAATGTAACTTTTATCTGAGTGGTGGTTGGAATTGAATTGAACTTTATTTTCTCATCAAACAGTGAAATGTAAAGAAATACAAATTGAATAAAATCTTCCTGGCCATTAATGTTTCAGTAAAGATTTAAAAAAATGATTTTGAGTTAGCAGTTACTATAGCTATCAAAATTTTTAACAATCTTTGTAAAATTTGTACCTCATTATCGTTTTACCAGACATTAAAGCCAAAACCCAAAGAGAAAAAAAGGTAACAAAATTCACAAAAACATAAGTTTACCTGAAATGCATCAGAAGCTTTAACATCCAAGTACTTTTTTTCTCTGAAGAAATGTCTCCCTTTAAGGATGTACAGTACCACAATATCACAAATGATGGTTGACTGATGAAATAAAAAAAATAATAAGCATCAATACATAGTACAAAGTAAGTGTCACCTTGCCACACACATTTATTTCAGGAAGCATATTGTGAAATAACTTCTTTCTATTTAGCTAACTTTACCATTTTTCAGTTTTTGGGACTAATTTTTGGATTCGGCTGTGCATGAAGTTAAGAAACTATTGTAATGAAAAAAAAAAGGCATGTGTCTATCTTTTCCACATCATAATTTATAAATCTATCATAATATTGTGTGACGAATTTGGTTGTTGTGAATTGAGATCTAGATCTAGACTTAGAATGGCTAATCTTTTTATCTAGCCTTGTTTACATGTTCAGTCAAATCTATATTGGCCTCGGCTAGGCCTATTTTAGTTTACAGTGTTATCATTACGTTTAGTTTGGAGATGCCTGAATTTTCAAAGGTGCCAAAAAAAAAAAATGTTTATATCAAGATGTTAGAGCATAACCCTGAGAACAGATAAGCTTGGGATGCCAGTACAAATTTCCAAAGACATTTATTTATTAAAGACATCCATTTATGTTAATAAAATTTTCATTCAATTTTTGGGAAGAGATGGAGTGATTTATGGTCTTATGCTGTTTGAAAGTCTGTTTGTCATAGGTGCTATTTAGCTAAACCTGTAACTGAAGAGCACGAAGCCATTTATTACATACTAGATAATAGTTCTTGAATATATATCCCAAGGAATTGTAAATTTACCTGAACTTATATTATTGTATTGATATTTACATAGTTACACTTCTGTCTGCTGAACTACATATCTCATCTACATCACAGTCTCTACAGAAAAAATAAATAAAGACCCAAAGGCAAGTGCTGCTATACATGTGCAGTATCTTACTATAGTAATGTGGTTGTAGATCTATGTGACTGACCTGAAATGACAATTTATATTAAAAGAGTAAAAGTGAGAAACTGCTGTATATGTGCAAAACTCCACAGACATGTTACACAAAAGTAATCTGGTTGCAGATCTACATGACTGACCTTAAATGAAAATTCCATATTAAAAGAGTAAAAGTGACTCTATAAGTGCTATAAGTGCAAAACTCCAGAGAGTTGTTACAGAGTTTCTTGCATCTCTTTATTTCAGAATTTTCATAAGAGTCCGACTTGTAGATCCACAACTCATTTGTTATATTTGTGGGACAGCAATATATAATTTATGCAAAGCATTTATGGTACACAGGGAGGGAAGGAAGACAAGATGATGAAGATTACACATTCTTTGTTTAAAATCTCTAAAACCCTTACCACTCCAAGCAGGGCCAGCCCACTGCCAATATTCAACAAAAGAGGTACAATGCTGAATTTGCCGGCTGTGCCTTGAACTGTGATTAGAAACCTTATGCCATAAGCCTTGTAAAGGTTCCTGTACAACTTATAGCTTCCATCATCTAAAAACACACCAAATTGGTCAGCATACCTGTCAACAGAGAACAAGATGAAGAAAAGATTCATGATAACTCACTTCCATTTTTTTTTTCTGTAATATGATAAGATATGTTTTATATATTATGTATCTATCTTAAAAACAAATGAACAACAGGGTGTTGTCCATCTTTTTGCTCCAACATTAAGCAACCCACTCTATCTCTTTTCTGTGAGTTTAACCAATTTACTTCGCATAACGTAAATTTTTCTGTTGCAAGTTGATGCTAACTAATCCACCCTGCAATGTGTTTTTTTTCTGCTGTGATACTGGACAATACACTCTACATTTTGTGTATCCTTCTGTAGCAATATTTATATTCATTATTTAAAAAGAGCTCACAATATTTTAACTTCTTTCTGACACCTATTACCAAAAGAATAGACCCAATAAGTAGACCTACATATTGCTTGTTTAGAGTCATGGCATAGCCTTAAATTCTTATTGAGTTGTGAAGTGTTAAATATGAATTGAAAGCAATTTTGTTTTACTATACTGTTGGATCAGGAGCCCATAAATTTTACTATAATGGATGTAATGCCCATAACAGGTGAAGACTCCCTACTGATCCAAAATAGGCACATCTTCTAGCACCTATTCAAATTTTTAAAAGATTTTTTCTAGCTTACACTGTTAATGCTATGCAACAGAAAAACAATTTAAATACTTTTTAAACAAATTTAACTACTTTTTACCAGAATCAAAATAAGAATCGAGTGTTTTATTCGTATGTGGTATTGTTTACAGTAATCAACACCGTTACAACAATATCATTGCATCCTACAATAAAGATTGAACTGCTGATGTAGTTATTATTAATGATCTCTTTTGCAAAAGAAAATCTGCCAGAAGAAAAGATGAATATCAGTATACAGTTTAGTTATTTTTTCAAAAGTAATACTGTATTTGTGACTCCTATGACTACACTTAAAAAGTGCATACACAAGGCTTGAGCGATGTAGATCTGAATCTAAATGCTGTCTGCTAAAATCTATGCTATTCAATGATCGTGCAAGACACTGAAGAATATTTCACCAAGATAGCAATATTAATCTTTACATAACATGTTTATTGCATATCTTTCTCATGACATAGTTTTTAGTTAGGAGGAGGCTAGAGAGACCCCAAATACAAAGAGAGAAAAGCTAGGGAGACTGCAAATGAATGCTGCTCATGACATGCGATAGTGTTTCTCAACAAGACTTGCCAGTACATTGCTGGCATTCACTTGGGTTTGATTAAGTGAATACGGGAGATTTTCATTAGATTCTACCTCGATAGAATTAATTTGATGAGGTATTTTCTGTGCAAGTCTGATATAAGTATTAACAAACAAAATCAAACAATTACAATGACAACATCTAGTATAATCAAATCGCCGTTTACAATTTTGCAAAGTAACATTTTGTCTGCCATAGTCTCTGCACATTCTCACCTGTCGGGTTATCACACAAAAAACACATTATCAAGATTGTCGTGGCTTGTTTGTGATATGCCTGCTGGTAGACTCATTTTTCTATTTTAACAGGAATACTTATTTTCTTATAAAATATTCTTTTTCTGGCACAAAGAACACGAAATGTGACACTAGTATAGACCAACTACGGTTTAAAGCTAAAGCTTCCTTTCAAAGCTTTGCTCATTTCCTCCATTGAATGACTAACTTTTCGTTCAGCTGCTATGCTGTTTGTTTCATAATATTTTTTAAGGCAATAAAATCTTTCAAATAATCTCTCACTGACACAACCATTTTCTGTCAGTCATAAGGAGGAGGAGGCGGAAACAACACAAGCAGAATATTTCTGGGGTATCTCTAGCCTTGTTGATTAGATACACCCCCAGATTGGGGTCCCGCTAGACACTTTATTTTAGTTAAGTTTTACTTGTGCAAGGCTTTTTTTTAGTGTGAAAAATCGGATTCAAACCTATAAACCTTATTTTTTTTCACTTTTACTTTTTTAAGACTCTGCATTTTTAAAAGACCAAAGCTCTATAAGCTGTGAGCTTTATTAACACATAAATTTCTCTATAGGCTAAATTACCGACAATACCATGTTTCAGTCAATCTGCCACAAATTTGCATACCTCTGCAATGAGTTTTGGGTGTTGTGCATCTTTTTGATGTGGCAGAAAACTGACACATGCCTTGAGCACAACTTGAAAAGTCAAGTTTTGGCCATTTTTCATATTTAATGCACGTTGGTCTATCATATATAAAAATTTAGCATTGAGCCTAGAGAGTTCAGAAATGCAAAAGTTTTAAGCAACAGGCACATAATGTGACACATTATAGGAGGTCAAAGTCACTGATTCTAAATTTTCTTTAAATCCAGAAGCAGACTTTTTTTTTGCCTCAGGAAACACTCCAAGGTACCTCATATTATGTACAAATTGGATATATGAACTCCAAATTCATATGATGAAAGGGGCTCTTTTACATTTTTAAGTAAAAGGGAGACAATTATATCACAATGGAAAGTAAAAACAAAAAAAAAATTGAAATAGATTCATAAAAGTAGACAAATTTTGGGCAAGCCCTCTTTTATTGTAAGTATCAGGTTTTGAAACATCAAAAGAAGTTTTTCAAATATTTTAAGACATAAAAAAGCTTTTAAAAAAAACAAAATAGAGAATAAATGATTGTTTAAAAGCGAGAGAAAAAAAAATTGTAAATAATCAAAGAATATTTACTACTTCTATTATATTTTCTCTCTTAATTATGGCTCTCTTAATTATTGGTATCTGATAGAAAGATAAGGTTCACATTCTGTAATATTTACTGTAGTTATTTTTTCTCTATTCCGATCCCTCTCAATTTGATGACCTGCGGAAAAAAATAAAGTGTAAGTATTACTTTCTGCACACATCGTTTTGATACACTATACATGATCATGTGTGTTGTAAAAAAATTATCATACATACTCATTAATATCAATGCTAAAAATTGCTTTTCTTTTACTTAACTTTTGTTTGTTTTCTGCCTTTATGGTAAAACTTTCAAATTGAATTCTTATGTTTGAACTTTGATAGCTAATTGTGTATACGTAAGATACATGACAGTGTGTTCAATGTCGTCTTTTGCTTCTTTAATTTCTTTCCTTTTTTTTCTTCCGACTTGATGACCATAAAACGTTAAATCATAATTTGCATGAAAGGGAATTTACCTTAGTCAGCTATAGTGCAATCAATTACTCAAAACAAACTATGTGGCCTTTTTTTCTCAACCTTTTAGTACTTGTAACGCAGTTCATCTCAATCAGATAGGACCATATAATTATGATCTCTGAGATGAAACATTGATAGTGAGAGTATTTTAAATAATCAGAGGATAGAGATCAGCTGCCATAAATCTTTTTATGTTGGCTTATACTAGCTTAGCATGCCACTTACTGTAAAGGACGATGAGGCCTGAAATCGGCTATTTTGTTTTTGTTTAATTTTACAGTTATTTTTTCACCACTTAGGCCTAATATGATCCTCTGAAGGCTTTAAATCTACTTTTATAATACAACAAGATGACACAAAGCAATTTTTCTGAATCAGTCTAGATTCTTTCCCAGAATAGATCTAGAGATTTAGATTAGATCGCTAGATCTAGCCATTAGAATATTGGTAAAAAAATGTAAATGAGTCCCACGCTTAATCCAAGCATCTGGGAACCAGGAGTAGAGCCTGATTGTTCTTGGCATACGTCATTAAGAGGCAGTTTGCCATTGTTTTCCTCGCCGCCTTTACTTTCGCCGGATCTTAAGAGACCTAGCTACCCATTGAGTGCTAGGTGGTCACAGAGAGCAATGAAAAATTGACTTGGTCCAGACTGGGATTCAAACCCCAGACCTCTTACTTGGTAGCCAACTACCCTACCAGGTGAGCTACCGCTCCACCTAGAATATTGGTAATAGGCCAATAGATTTACACTTACAAAAGTATATTCACAACCAAAAACTACTTAGAAGTGGTTAAAATGGTAATATTTTGGCATAAAAAGATTTTTCTGGAATTTTGGGAGAGAACAAAGCAAAAAAATGTTGGTCTATTGGGTCCGTATGAAAAGCATCCATGGCAACTTTCACTCTTTCTATAATGGCAGCCATTTTGTCTGACTCTATGCACTGATAGAAACTCAAGCACAGAAAATGTGAAACAATTTTTTTGTTTCCAAATCAAATGAAAAATCGTTTGGCTGAATAATATGCTTAAAATTTATCAGGAGTCAAACATGTTTAAGTTTTGCCAGATTGATGATTCCACAGACTTGCGCTGAAATAGAACGACACCAAGTTTATTCAGTGTGTGTTGGTTGAATTCGGACGCCGAGAAAGCACACGTTGATGTACCAAAGAATGCAGTAAAATGTTTGCAAAATAGCCTCATTTTAACCTATTTGTATATTCAAAACACATTAATCATTCAATTTCAAACTGTTTATTCCCGATCCAATGCCTTTCAAAGGCCTAAATATTACCAAAATAGATGCCGGTTTTCACGACAGAATAGATCCATGGCGTAACTTTGTTTCGATCGGCATTTAAACAGCGTTTGAAAAAAAATTTTTCAACTATAATTGGATTTATTACAAGTTTGAACTTTAAATGAAAAAAAAAAATGAAAACTTAAAAAAAATTCTGAATTATTTAAATCTCACCTTGGCAAAGTTTACTCCTCAATCCAAGTAGATGTTTCTTGTCATGATTCCTGTTACGTCACAACTTTACAAATGCATAAAATCACTAATACACGGATTCATTGCAAATCCTTGCAAACACAGCTTCCAGAAAAGCATATTTTTTAAATAAAAAAAAAAACAACGGCAAAATGTGGGATGTTTTATAATATAAATCTTACTGCAAAGCCCAGAAAATGCGTTTTTATAATCTTGTCTGTTTTCTGCCATGTTTGTTTTCACCTTGAAACAAAACAGTTAAATCAATTTGTAAACCAGCATCCCTTGTAGATATAAATTATATGTGTGAAAAATACTCAGCTCTGTCAAATTTCGACTATACATGTCTCAGATAAAATCAATTTTTATTACAAGATATTAAGATCTTAAAATCAGCATTATAATTCCCTTTAACTTGTTTCAAAAGGTTTCACTAATATTTATTTTCTAGACAGACTCATAACATTATATTTAACAGTAGGTCAGAAATGCTATTCCAGAGAGCAATTAAATTTTGTGCATTGATATTCTTTATCCTCATAGCATTTTACAAGTGAAATCAAGTTGCAAGATGGCTTTAACAGCAAAGGTCCAAACCAAATGAGATAACATGTTGGTCAAGCCTGTTTACCTGAAGTTAAATCCTCTAGAAATTTTTAAATCACCCCGGTCTAGCCGCTGAAAAGTGTAGGAAGGGACACAGTTATCTACACTGTAATCCAAATTACACGTCCAGTCTATCACAATCTGCATAACACCACCCTGAGGAAAGAACTATATATATATATATATATATATATATATATATATCGTATGATATGAGCAAAAATGAAATTAAAAGCCATAAATAAATAAATTTTAAAATTCACACATACAAGTATATGCACAAATACATATTTCTTAAATTGTTTTCTTTATGAAATATTTTATAAGCTATCAGAGTCATTGCTTTAAGAAATAAAATATGTGATCAAAATAATATAGTAAGTGTTTAAGGGGAAAAACTAATTGTGGCACAAAATTGCTCACTCTTGAGATAAGCTGATTAGGTTTATGGCTAAACACTGTAATATTATTGGCACTGGAAGAAATGAAGGTAGGCTATCATTAAAATTGTTTTTCCCATCTCAATGATGTTGGTTAAATCTGTGTTTGCATAAAATGCACAAAAATTTATCTTTCAAAAGATCAAGAGCAAATTACAGTTAAGTTGCTTCATCCAGAACACTCCTCAAAACGAAATTCAACTTGCTGGATGCTATTGTATAGATCCTCAACATAATAAAAAAAAAAAAAACAAAGGATTTAACTGTGGATATATACAGTACTTACCAAGACAATGCATAAATTATGCCTAGTATCATTAATTCATAAAATAAAGCCAAGTGTAATATAGATGTACATGAAAAACTTATTTAAATGTTTATTTTCCGATCGCTCAAAATAATCTATGCCCTTGATAACAAAGACACACATTCTGTTTCTAACACTTGTGCAAATGTAAATGTATACCTTTACCTGAAACTAGATATTGATATTTTCACTAAAAACAGTCTCCAATTTTACAAAATAATAGATAGATCTGAAAATGTAACTAAATGCATAAGTAGGTGTAATTGTAAACCTGGGGGCACATCTTGGTTGCAATGAGAGGAATCAAATGTAATGGAGAAAATTGTGGAGCTGTGAAGTGGTTATAGGTCTTTGAGCTAGTGATACATGTACACATTTGTGGGGTAAAAAAAAATAAATTATTACAACAAAAAAAAGTCATCAGCCGTATCATGTAGCCAGATCTGGCTTAAATGTAGATGGTTTGCTATTGTAAGCTTCTGAGTGTGACAGGATTACTTTGGCATCAAGCTCGAGGAGACAGAGCAAAAAAGAGCAGATAGACATTTTGGGGAGAAGAGTGATTGAGAGAGAATAAATGGAAGCAGAAACATGACATGCTAAACATACTGAGCGTCTCAAGAGAACATTTCTAGTTGCAACAAGGTTGTTTAGATCTGATGGATCTTTGGCTCTATATCATCTATGTTTACATAGTTGTTTCTCTGAAGCAATAGTTAACTATAAATATTTATTGATATTTGACTAAGAAGTGGTCAAGTGGCATCTTAAGTTTTAACTGATTGTCTCTAGCAAGTCTACTAACATTTCTGTTGTGAATACATTGGGAAATATTATCAAAGAGACAGTTTTTCTTCAGTGCCAGAATAGTCCATCTAATTATACAGTGCTAGAAATTTGAATAGAATGAAAGGATACTGTGGACAAATAACTACATTTAATCAGGAAATCGTTAAACTACATGGAACTGCAGATTCTTGATGCCTCAGACTGACTCTAGTATGGAAATGTTAATTTAATTTACTTTATCAATTAAATAATAACTTCTGTGATTTACTTTTGTTCTGAGTTTTGTAACTTGCTCAGGGATTAGCCCCACCCAATGTACAGCATAAAAATTACACATTTATAACTTTTTTTATTAATATATTTACATAAATGTTTAGGGTCATCTAAAACTTCTCATCTTGCAGTCTTATTTCTTGATCCTTTATTCTTTGTCGTAATTTTATTTTAGATTCAGTTTTGCCCTAACGATTCAACTGAATGTTATCTTTTTATAGGTGATATTATGTGAAATGTGCACATGCATATAGGCTGTGAGCACCATCATATCATATTTACGGAGGAAACTTTATTCAGTTTAATGTGTCAGCCTACCTGAAAAGTCAAATCTTCAAATTTAACCCCTGCATCCTGAACAATATCATTTAGATTAAATATGGGGCAAAATTTATCTTTTGGGTCATCTCTACGCCACCGACAATTGGACAATTCAGAGTCATTCTTGTAAACGGCAATTATATTGCGCCTGAAATACATGACAGAAGACAGACATTAATAATTCAAAGAAATAGAGGATTTTAATTCAATTTCCTCGTGCATAAACACTTTCCCTGAAACAAAGATGTAGTGAAAAAAACAGTTGTTGTCTCAGTAGCCCTGAAAAAAGTAAAATGTGATTGTATGCCACTAGAAAGTACATGTGAGCTCCAAAGCTATTGTAATATTTTAATGATACACTTTTCCTTACCACTTATGTAATGGCTGTCTGTGTTTCTGCTGTTTCAGTTGTGTACATTAAGAAAATATGGGCCAGATTTGTTTGATTTACCTGCATTGTTTTGTAGAGCTTGCACATACATTTCTCGTGCTATACAACTGTGTGTGTGTTTCTGAGAAAAAGGCCCATATATTGGCAGTGGTAGTTTTGAGCTATTGGCTAATGAAGGTGAACAGGTGGTCAGGCTTAAAATATGAGACTTCCCCTGGATTATCAAAGTTTATCCTTTTTTAAAATCATGTCTGACAATATTGCAGTCAAATTGAAGGGTCAAGGATGGTACAATTTGTTTATCCCATGCATATCAGCTCAAAAATTTCATGAAAAATGAAGAATAAGACGTTGATTTTCTCACAGCTTTTTTTCCCTTCCTGTTATGAACAAAACTTTTCATATCTTAAAAACTATTGAAAATATCTTTAAAATTCACAACAAGTTGTATTTTGTTGGCATGGCAATTTTTTGCAACATTGCTACCGCAAATAAAGGCAAAATTTCCCGTTTTGCATTACAATTGCAAAATTTGCAGATTTTGCAAAATTTGGTGATGTTCCCAAAAAAATTTAAACCTGTGGTAACCAAAACAAAAGTGTAATCGTTTTGTCGAGTTTCCAATTTCAGAAAATCTACTGGAGTAGATTCTTTTTGCTTACTTGTGCTTAGCCACTGCCTGTTTCTATTATTTTTAAACTCGTAGCTTTGGGGTAGACAGGAGCTAAGACATCTTCAATTTGACATTAGGTCTAGAGAATCTAGAATTTAACGAAAAAAAATGGACATGTTTGTAGTCAAAGCAAGACACCCAAAGGCTTTTTTTTTCTTTATTACAACAATGTAGTTGGAAAAGATTTTTTTAAATAAGTCTATTTTTCTTGTTTTTTTGGCCTGTTTTTTCAATAAATATGATCTTTTTTTTCAACAAATCCTATTTTAATTCACCATTTAGTTGATCTATGTTCAAGATTACTTCACATTTCTCTTTTATAAATCTGTTGTTGGTTTTCTACCAAAGAAATAAAGTAAAATTCTTGCGAAAAATTTGCCATTTTTTGCTCGTAAAATTTGAGAATTTGGTTGCAAATTTTGACACTTTTTTTTTTTTTTTTGCAAAAAACCGCCAGGCCAGATTTAGGACTGAATGGGCTTTCAGAAAATGTTGTTATGCAATTTTAATGCCTATAAATATGTGGGCCCAATCCCTAAATCCACACACAATTTAATCTTTTCTATATAAAAAAATAATAACGATGATACCTCAGCTGATATATTTTCAAATTGAATGCCTGCATCTGACAGAATAGTTTCCAGTCTGAATATGGGACAGAACTTGTCTCTCGAGCTGTGAGAATCGTACTGGCACTTGGATAAATACTGGTCATCTTCATTATCTGGCAAATTTCGCCTAGCAACCATTTTAAAAATACAAAATGATAACATATATGGCAATAATAATGATTTAAAAAAAAATTAAAACAAATGCCTGAAGATGAGTCTTAAATCACATTTTAC
The DNA here is from genome assembly GCA_019648995.1 of Plakobranchus ocellatus. NCBI lineage: Eukaryota > Metazoa > Mollusca > Gastropoda > Plakobranchidae > Plakobranchus > Plakobranchus ocellatus. The sequence continues at coordinate 1,462,021 of BLXT01007673.1, read as the reverse complement.
ACATTTTAAATAACTGATATAGATCATCATACTCCTTTGTGAGAGCTTGGTAGTGAAATCTGAAAACTTCATAAAGATTTATGCTGTACAAGAAAACTTTTATGTATTAATGGGTTTAGGGTTGATTGATTATTGGTACACCCAGTCCACCATTAAGCGGTGATCTCAGGGTTTCTGTTCATTCATTTTCTCTCATATGCTTCTATCAGATACTCAAGCAAATTAAAACAAAGATAAAAATCCGTTAAAAATCCACCAGAGTATGTGGAGAAAAAGTTTCAAAGGAATCTATATAAAGCCTCAAATATTTCTTTAGACACCGAGTTCCTTTAATTAACCCATTATGCGAGAGACATCGACCTCTCGGAAAAGTCTGTATATGTTAGTTACACTCAAGTATTTACTCCTGGTGACTTGAAAGTCTGGGCATTCAATTAAAATATGCCAAACAGTGTAAAGGCTGTCGCAGGTATAGCGAAAAGGCTGTTCCTCATTTTTTAAAAGGTAGCTCTGGGTAAGCCATGTGTGGCCCACTTAAAGCCTACACATTACCGTCTCCCGTTTTCTACGTCCTGCTCCTTCACCTTTTTTGCTGAGGTCTTCTCCCAAGTTGGGGAGTACTTCGTGGAACTTGTTTGCCCCCTAAACATCCCAATTTTCTTGCCAAATGGTGTGGATGTATGCATTTACTTTGGGTTTCAGATTGGACCAACAAATGAGTTTTCCTGAAGATGATGCTCTGTTTAGAGTCGCCTTTGCAAGTTTGTCCACATTCTCATTCCCACCGGATGCCTACTTCAGCATGAATCCAGACAAAAGAGATGTGAACATAGGGTGGAAATTTTCAGATTAAGTTGGCGTCTGATATCTTTAACTTTGAAATTTTTGCTTTGAATAGCCAGTCGGGCTGACAAGCTGTCACTCTAAAGAACAAAATTTATGGTATTTGAGTTTTCTTATTTCCATGAGCCCAAGGACTATGCCCTTGAGCTCAGCACTAAAAACAGAGGACCCGTCTCTCAGGTGAGTTGCCTTCAAGCAGTCTGGGCATTCCGAAAAATAGGCTGCGGCCGCAACCTTTTCCTCCAGTTTAGAGCTGTCAGTATAATCAGCATAATGGTTGGAAAATTTTTGTTTCATTCCACAAAATTCATTTCCCTAGTATCTCCCTTTTTTTGTTTGGTTAGTCAAATGTCAAAGTTAACTTGGAGCTCCTCTAAAGGTAGAGGGCACTGGACATATTGGTTATTAATAGTATTTAGATTGATTTTAGCATTCTTAATATGTTCAAAAGTATTGGAAATACGGTTTTAATCTGACTTAGACTTGGCAAAAAAGTCAGATAATGGAGCATTGAATGTTATGAATTATTTGGTAAAGATTTTAATTTTAATACAAAGTTAAAAGCTAGCTTGATATGCCGATGCTCGAGAGAGGGCTTCCCAGCCTAAGTATCCAAGTATCTAATGGGCGACATTCTGCAAGTGACATCAAGCAGGTAAGAGTTGATACTTATAGAGCGGATATATAAGTCATGCCACAAAGAGTTGGTGGTCTTCTTTAAGGAAAGAAATCCTAAAAACACCACAGGTCTTAGAAAACTGGCTGAGATATGGCTCCCTGCCCATCCAAATAAGCCATTAGCTAAAAAAGATAACCTGATAAACACAGGCGTGAGAGATGAGATAATAAAAAAAGGACCTGGCACGGACCCTAATAGTTAAAACAGAAGGCAAAACTATGTACAGTCTCCTCAACAACATAACAATCACAGTCAATGTCACCCAGGCATTTCCGCCCACCTTGGCATTTCCATGGTCAGAAAAATCATGGCCATCAGCAGTTTGATAGATCCTCTAGAAGAGAGAAATCTTACTCCACCACAGGTTGTGGAATTATCAGTCGGGGGTTTCAGAACAATCAGACTCGGTGATGGAGCAGTCCATATCATGCCTCAGGGATGCCCAGTCAGCACTATGCCCTGGCACATTGTGAATATAGCCCGACATGTCATATCGGTGGCTCCATCTCTATCAATAAGTTGGATATATGCCAAATCACTACCACTTTTCCTGGCCAAGGTCAACAGGGAGTCTTGCACAGCTTTAAGGGATACAGGATGCAACTGCTTAGCAGTGAACAGAGGCTAGTGCCACCCAAGGCCTATACATGTTCAAACAAGCAGTGCACAATGTTTGATGAGTCCATTGTTGAACTTCAAACTGCAAGAGTCCATATAGATTAGCCATTCTTTACGGGGCATGCAATAGCCTTTGCTTTATTCAATTCAAACAGCAATATCTCCAATGTGAACGACGATACATTTGAATCGTATATTCGCAACAATAGGGACGATCCAGTAATGTTAGTTTCTCTAAACAATGTGATTTGGTAAGCAGTGTTTCAACCAGACTGCTACACGAGCTCAGGAGCATCGCCCAGTAGACGCATTGGAGCACACAAAGGCTCAAAACCAAAAGTCGGCCTCTAAATGCAGCACGGACTCATTCACGTTCCATCCTTTCATAGACATGGATGGGAACAAGTTTTGTTCATGCAGATAAGTGATTGCTAGCTGACTTCCCTGAGAGTGAAAGCCTTTAAAGGTGAAGTCTACAACCTCTAGAACGACTTTTTGTATAGGATTGAAGGAAACCAAGTGCTCATGATCAGCTGATTGTTCCAACACCAGTCCCGAATGATATTTTGCATCTGTGTCATGACACACCGACATCCGGACACTTTGTTAGATTTTCCTAGCCCAACATCACGGGTAATATTAAGACGTATGTTGGATCCTGCCATAAATGTCAGATTCATGCCCCACAATTATCAAAGTTGTCAAATCAGGAGTTTAGCAGTTATTAGAAACCATTCGAGAAGGTTTGTATAGACAGCATAGGTGCCTTGTCACTGTCACTCTTAGTGGTTTCTCTGTCTCTCCCTCTCCCTATCTCTTCTCATTTTCTTTCTTCCTTCTTTTCTCTCTTTTTCTTGAGTGAATCTGTCAATCTCTCTTCTCCTTTTCTTTCTTACTTCTTCTTCTCTCTTTTTCTTCTAAATTTAATAATTGATAATTTTAAACAAGCCCCACATTTTTTTTTAAATTTATTTATTTTTTTATTGCAGTTGTAGCATGCTTAGCCACTCTCTCTCTCTCTGGAAAAAGCATTTGCTGCACATGACAAAAAATCACAAACTGGAGACAGATCTAACAGTAGAGATTTAAAGAATTATCTAAAATGCAACTTGACCTGTTGAAACACTATTTGGACATATTACAAATCTGTAATTTTTTGGTTTTCAAGATATTTCAGTATAGGTCTATGTACCGGATGGATTGGGTTAAGCCTAAAAAAGAAGGTGATCTATCTTTCGCTTGAACTTTATATAAGGACTAAAGCTTTTAAATTGTTAGATTTTCCTTAATCTGAAACATTCTATTAAAAAATCAATGTCCTTGGATTTTCTTTTCATTTTTGGGGGATGTTTTTTTGTTTTTAATAAGGCTGGAAATTAAGTAAAGGTTTGGTAAACTGCCACTGTATCATGTATAGGTAGCATGAGCAGATCTCACAGACAGACCAATATTGAGCGTTGCTATGCAAAACAAGAGTGAATGAGCAGCAAAAGCAATTTGCTTCGTTTTCTTGTTTCCTTTGCCATGATTTGATATTTTTACCCAAATTTAGTTACTTTCATATGTAGCATTATATTTAGGGAAACCAGGATAGAGTTGTCTTCTGAAGGCAATCATATCTTCAAAAGTGCCACAAAAAAAAAACTTTTTCTTTCCACATTGCTTTGGAATTCAGATTGATCCTTCGCTGTAAAATAGCTACCTAACCTCTCTCACATCCAATTGGTCAGGAGTGTTACTAAAGCTATAAAAACATTTTTTTGTGATCTTTATTTTAAGCTAATAACAGATTTATTAATAAATAAAAATATGAATTTTAAAAAATAATTATAAAAAAAAATTAAGTCAAAACTGAACTTATTCAATGTTTATCTCAAGTCACATAATTAAAAAAAAAATTACACCTCTTAATTTTGAAAATAGACCAAATTGTCAAATTCAGTAATCTCTACCCTGCCAAAAATGGCAATAAAAAGAAACTGAAATGAGTTTTGTCACTAACGTGTCTTCCTCAGTTAATTTTGACAAATGCACAGTTTTTAAATTAATTTTTTTTCCTGCTCAGATTGGACAAAAAATATGATAGCATTTTAAACAAAACTGCCTGAAGGTGATTTTTCTGCAGTTTTACTTTCAGGAATTTTGATTAACTCACTTGAGACGGATGCGCCACGTTTTGGCGCATCACCGATCGGTCATTCTGGGCGGATGCGCCACCCCCGGGCGCATTACCAAACTTCTTAAATATCGCCGTTATTATGCGCCGAAAGTGGGCGCACCCGCAGCGAACGTTAGTAAAGCCTTTTGTTTTGTTTCTTGCGGAGTTTCTCGAAGATCGATCGGTAACTTTTTGAATTATCGGGAGGGGAAGAAAGGGGTAGATCTGAAACCTGTTTCAGTTTCTATCTTTGTTGTTGCTAGTATCATGGCTTGCGCCGAACGCAACTCTGACTCTTAATTTGAAGTAGATCTAGATCTAAGTGACGATGGTGATCCTGAATATGTTGTAGAAACGTCGATACTAATTCTGACGAACCAGCAGCAGTGGTTCCTAAACAAATTGGATCTAAATCTACCTCTATGGCGACCACTTCTTCTTCTGGACCTAGACCTAAATCTAGATCTAAATTTTTTGGGAGCACTAAATTTTGCTACTTTTTAATAAATCATATAAAAAAAAAATTAACAACTTATTGTTTTACAGTAAACTGTTCCTAAATATTTGTATTTTGAAGTTTGTTGTGTCAAAAGATCTAAGCAAAGAAATGAAAATTGTAATTTTTGTGAATTTTTGAAAATACCTTGAAATTGCCAGTCTGGGGGGAACAGGGACCGGTTTTGGGGCCAATCTCAAGTGAGTTAAAATACAAAAAGAAATTCCAAGCTATTAAAGAAAAAAAAAATTAGGCATGCCTTGCTTCAAAATTTGAGAAGTACCTATATGACATATTAATAAAAAATCTTACCTTGCCACTCCAAATTTGGGGAACACGATGTTATTTTTTATAAATACAGTAAAGTTTCGTGAATCCTGTAAAACAGGCTCAGTCAGATTTGATAGCCTGGAAAAAAAAAAAAAAGAAACTGAACAGATGAAACACATTATCAAATTACTCTGCCTGTTTTAGTTATTTTTACATATATTTAGATGTGAAAAGAAAACTGGCTTAAACTTTTCTTTCTTTGTGGGAATGGAGAGAGGGAAAGCATCCCTGACTCATAGTTTTTAAAACAAACCTAAACAAAAAGTTCAAGCTAGTATCATCTTGACAGTAGGAGAGAAATGCTGCAATATGAAACATATGTCATCTTCCACTTCCTACTGCTGCCTTTCCCACCTGACTCTTCAATTTCCCTGATTCTTTCACTCTCCCCCCAATTCTGGAAATAATTATCTTTTAAAAGTGCCAAATCATATTCAAACAAGTTATATAATATAACATGCAAGTTACTTTTGCAATTATGATCTTAACGACCATTTCATTAGCATTTCCTTATTGAACTTCAACTTCATCAAACACAATATTTGACATGTCTAAAGGTGCCTGCATAATTATTTCAGGAATAATTGCTTTGGCCCATCACTGTTGTGATCAATTATTTGTTAAAATATATTGGTAAGCATTGTCTCTGTCAATTTTCCACTGTTACACAATATCTCAATGGATGTTATTTTAAAAAAGAAGAAGAAAAAAACACTTTTAAGGATCTAAGAATCAGAAGAAGAGAAAAAGGTAAGAACTTACATGTCATCATTCTCTACAGGACACCAGCCACGGATTTGGCAAACTTTGGTACCATTGAAATTTGGGAAATCTGAATTCACGCACTTGCCTGTGATAGGACCTGGAAAAAAATTGTATAATGCATGTCATAAAATGTGCTCTGAGGACACACAGATTAATTTAAAGTATACCCTAGCACTAAATGATGATATTGAACAAATACATTTAAGAAAAACAAGTACAAAGGGTCCTTGTTCAGTTCCCAAGAATTTTTTTTTAATTTTAAAAAGTAACCTTGCATACATGTCAAGACTGGTTATTCCCAAGTCAAATAGATAAAAAAAATAAGGTTTGAATTATTCAAAAGTTGATTTTTTTTTTTTAAGTTAAATTTAAAGTAAACAATTCAGTACATGTAATAAGGTGGAAAGAATTAAAAGTGAAAGTATATGTGCTTTTATATTCTGTTTTTTTTTTCAAATTGCAGGTTATCACTTCTGATTTTTCTTTGTTGTAACGTCATGACAAATATGTTTTAGGCAAACAGGATACACTCCTGCTCTTCTGTCAAGGCTCATTTTGATTTTTATACTCGGTTTCACATTTAAAACGCTTAAATCTGTCCTTTTGCTTAATACAATATTTTTTTCTTTCTTTATATTCAGATTGAAAGTCCTGTTTTATTTGCTTGGGACATGGTAGTGACACACAAAAAAAAAAGGAAATATTCTAAAAATCCGCTCTAGTTCTGCCCCTGATAAGATAACAATTTAAAAACATCTCCAATTTAAACATCATATTTTTAAAAAATTATTTAAAAAGGCAAACCATTCTTCATATGACTTACCATTGCCTTTCAAAAATGATGCTCCTTTCAGGCTTTCACAATATTCATCGTTTTCACACTGTATTCCATCAACTGTGGGATCCTAAATAGAAACATTTAAAAAAAAATAACTTTGAAAGAGATGTAAGAAAAAATATTATTTTGCTTTCTTGCATATACAATACTACAAAACTTTCCTGTTTTGAGAGAAAAAAAATTTATACAACAGCTTTGCTTCAAGTTAGTGCAATTATTTTTTGCAGACAGCAAGAGAACTTTTCTTTTCATATTTTTCTAATTTAACAGAAAACACTTAAAACCCAGATATATCAATACCATCTTACAAACTGGTTCCTCTGCATGCCTATAAAAGTCTGCTTTACATACTACATATTATTAATATTTGCAAAAGATGTGCTATCTCTCTTATCATCTGCCCATCCTCAACTCAAGCTTAATCCTATTGTAATAATTTCTTTTTCTGCTTTTATGCATTAAATTCTTTTGAATAAACTCCTACCTTTTATATGTAGCAAAAAAAAATTATATTCATAAAAAGGATGATGAACACAAAGGAATTTTTATTGATTGAAGTTAAATACTTGTTTCTGAAATGTTTAATATGCACATCAATATCATATCATGTATCGTATCATGTCAATTGAAGTTAAATACCTGTTTGAATAGTCTGAAACGTTTCAATCAAAATAATAATTTTTTTTAAAGTAAGGAAAAAAAATATATTGAATCAGAGAAAAGGTATACTCAAAAAACTCAAAGTGCATATCAATTCTCATGAGCACATACAAAAAGCTACTCACCTCAGGACAGGTTGACTGTGTTTGCATGAGTGTTGGAACTACATTTGTCATTACAAAGAATGAATTGCTCTCCTGAAAGAAAGGATTTGGTCTAAAAGCTCAGTACACGAAAAATGAAAAGACAAACATGATTAAGAAATCTTACAGAAAACAGCTTTGAAAGCAATACAAACATCTCCCAGTGCATATTTTATTTCAAATGCTTGAAGATTGAAATGACTAAAATTGACAAAATGATTTTATAAAATCCCAAGTCTATGTGCAATGTTAGAGTTAAAATTAAGAAAAAAAAAATAGATAAAGGCACTGAGAGTACACTTTGAACTCATGTTTATGCTGATATGGATAAATAATCAATAATTTTTGTGGAGAAGAATAATTAAGTTTCTGACACATTGTCATTTATTTTATAAAAAAAGTGTGAAAATGAGCCCTTAAATCTATTGAAATAAAGGACTTCTGGCTAAGGCCTGGAATCTAAGTCCTCAAATGAAAAATCTTTAAGCACTAGGGTGTAAAGATAAATTACAAATAACGCAGGTTATCATTGTATTTTTTAAAAACTTTTTTATAGAGCTCTTTTTTGACAATATTAAACTTGTCTTACTCTAGCTTCAATTTTAATATTTATTGTTAATTTAATTGATTGAAACACAATTTCAATACTCATTCATTTCAGTGGAAGCCAGGCAAATTTGTAATGTTTTTGAACATAAAAAATAGTTGTGAGATCGTTTTATTGGGCTAAGTTACATTGCAATCCCACACATACAACATAAATATCAGAATACTGAAAACACTATCCACCTTTTGAAGACAACTCAGATTAAATAAAAATATTAATAGTTTGACTTTGTAGTTTTAAAATTGTAATCACTGTGAGAATTGAGGTTTTATTATAAATATATTTCAATATAAAATCTTTTAATCTAAATTGTATTTTTACAAAGCAAAAATAAAAATATGTTTGTACTCGCAACTGCAAAGATAAAGGGACAGATATATTTCTTCCATTTTGCTTTGTTCCCTAGCATCCCTTTGTTCCTACAAAGGACAAGTTGAACGCTCATTCACGTACATGTCCGTTTTACAATAAGCATTATAAAATATGCTCATTTTCTAAGCATTGTAATATTATCTATCACTGGCCAATAAGGGAATGAATTTTGGCTCTTTGCAACAAGCTTTGTTTTTTGACTCACCTTCACTTGTTATTAGACAGCAATATTTTATCTAATCACTTAATGCAGGAGATGGATGTGGAGACAAATATCAGAACTTCATCTTTTAAACATTGTAAATGCTACTATTTCACTTTACTTACCATTGATGCTACAATGCTTTTTTTCCCTTTTCATAAAATAATCAATTTCATTGAATTTTCTAAAGTTTTTTTTTCCCGCCCATAGGGAAGAAAGGGTAAATGTGTTGAAAGTTTCCATTGACTAATTAATTGTGTAAATAGTGAGTGAAAAGGGCTTTATTTTTTGTCATTCTGTTGATTATGAGGCTAAAAATTTTTTTTCACATAAAAAAAAACCCAGTCCCCATACAAAATCTCGCCTTGTTACAAAAAGGGCCATAACTCTCTGTGATGCAAATTTTTTCCATTTCTTCTGCCTTGTTGCATAAGATTTTTTTAGTTTTTATCTGAACTTGTATGCTTGACACTCAGACTATATAGAAAATCAACAGCAATACATTTTTAGACTTTAAATTGCACTGATCCATTTGTCAATGTTCATTTCTTGATCATTCTAAAGTTTTTCAGATGTATTATGTGATTTTAAAGTTTTTAGATGAGATTTAATTTTGCTTGTCAAGCTGACTAGTTCCATTTTCAGTAATACTGTTGCAATGCATCAAATAAAGCAATAAAAAGTAAGCCCTGCATTTTAAAATATGTTGCTAAATCTAGCTAAGGGTATCTCAGGGTGAATTACAATAAGCTCCGATTTTTTTGCAAAGCTGTTTTTTAAAAGATGATCTAAATCATTGACACACTGAGCTTGTGTTTAGTTAGAAAAATGCAGCAACAACTTCCTTTGGCATTGTACCGCTACAAGGCAATTGAATTTATTTCATAAAATCTATATTTTACGACATTTTTTTCATGTATAGGTAGTCATCTATCTGTTACTTACAGTTAATCTATACATTCAATTTGTATAAATTCTGAATAGAAGTTCAGCATCCTTATTTTGCAATAAGTCATTTGCAAAAAAGATCAATTAACAATCTAACTAACGAGTGATTTTGTCATTTTTATACACTTAACGAAGAGTCCATGTGACTTTCAAGAATTCAAACAAGATTTCAGCACCCTCATTTTGCCATGAGTGATTTTCATACAATTTAACCAACAAAAATAGTTTACAAAGTGACTTTCATGACAGATCACATAATTTTTATCGATTACAACTGATTTTTTCCTTCATGCTTTGAGATTTATTGAAGACGAGCAATGTCTCTGATCATGTAAAACAAGAAGGTCTCCACATAAGTATCGCCAGCAACTTAGGGAAGGTAAAACCAAGTTTAGGTGATGTCTCAATCATAATTATTTAAACTGAAGACAAACCTGAGGTGGAATGACATAGTCTGCCACATCCCATGTTCTTTCTCCTATTGATGAAATGTCAGAGTAATTTGAAAATGCTATTCCCTTGAGCTTTGTAGTGACAGCACTCTGCACTTTGCTTGTATCCTGGTATCCTTTCTGATAAACAATAACATACCTGAAAAGGTAATGAAAATGACAGGTTTACATCAAATTTAACTTTCTCATTAAAAAACATAATAAATAAAAGAACAACAAAAAGATAGTCTCGTCAATCCATTGAAAGAGTTATTATTTTTTTAAAACAAAAGTTCAGTGAAATAGATCTTAAATTTTCAAGATGGAGCAATATGACTTATAAACGTTGAAAATCCCACGCTCACTTTTTATCTGAAGCCTATGACAATTCAGATTAAGGTTTTATAACCTTGTATAGATAATGGGCCTACAATATAAATAACAAAAATGTTGACCATAACAGTGATGACATGCCTGTTGTCGTCATTTCCAAAAATAAACCCTTGCATACACGCAATGCGCTCTTTAGTGACCACAATCAAGCGCAGTTTTATTATTTTAAATCTAGGTGACTAGATCACTGAGGAATACAATCTAAAATAATAAAGCTGAAGGTTAGAAACTGTCCTTGAACATTATTCGAACATAACATTTTAAGATGTTATGATGACATAAGAAAACTTACATGAAGAGGTAGAATCTAATCTTTATGCTCTCTCCTTTTGTCTCAGAACAAAAAAAAGGAAACCAATTTGTTCCCAGAAAGGTTGACCTTATTTCATGACCTTTGATTCTAACAAATGAAGACATGCATCAATCTTGCAAGGACCTTGGTAACAAGCATATTAAAAAAGGTTATAAGCCGCTGATTTGCTACTAGCCTCTCTAACATTTTTTATCATTATGCCTGTTACAGGGCTCATGTAGAAAAGATTAGAGGCTTCTCAGAAGGAGTTGAAATAATCTCGAAAAATGTTGACATATTTATCATCTGAAACAATATTTTTTGACAACTGGGATGAGCAAATACTTGCCTCTGGGTGATTGGAGCTCCTAACTTTATTAGTCTGGAACGTGACTTAAAAAAAAATTGGTGAAAAGAGTGTCTAGATTACGGTTATGACCATCTGAATGCATTCCAAGCTCTCTCTGACTTGTCTCCGACTCACAGGTTGCCATCTTTTTTGTTTACATCAAAAGCGAGCTTTAGCAAGCAAATGGTCAAGGAAAATAGTTCAAAATAAATCTCATTTTCATTTCACTTTTTCCATCATGATGAACACCTTCATGGCAAAATTCTCTCAGCCAAGAAAAGAGAGCAGCAAAAACAGAAGCAGAGACAGAAAAGAAGTTTAACAAAGACTATGAATCAACCAAACCAGACACCGGTCTTTCCAAACCAACATGGCAGAAAGGCTGAGACTGGCACCAGTAATCTTATGTACAGTAAGTACTGTCAAGAGAGCATTGGAAAATGCGAGCCAGCTTCTTCGAGCTTCAAGATGGTGATAGATAAATTTAGGCTTAAAATATGAAGGCTCATTAAGACTTGATGGAACATGGATGGCATATGTAATGTCTATAAATTGTTCCCAACTAGTATGTTTAAGTCTTATTTTTATTTATTTTGAAAGCTTTCCCAATTTGTTTTCAAAGAAAAATAAAGAAAACATGATAAACACATTATCTTGCTTGTTTTCTTTGTCCATTCCTGGACAAGAAGAGAAAGACAGTGGTAAACACTTGTTTTTTTGTTTTTTTTTAATAAGGCCTATAGTAATTTAGGGCGTAAGTGTTTATCTATTAAGGTTAGATCTACAGAGATGGGCATTCTCTGTATTTATATGGAATTCCAGATTTTTTTCCAGCTGCAGAAATTCAGGCACCATTGAAATAGTATAACCTTTGATCATTCCAATAGGTAGAAAGATAGGCATTCTCCTGATTTTTTGGGGGGGGAGTTGTGCCGATCTCTGGATCTAGACAGCAGCATTCAAATAAGTCTGATCCATTCCCAATAGCATTTTAATTTTTATCACGAAACACTAAGTACAGCTTTACCAGTTTAATCTAGTTTAATGTAGGCCTGCAGGTTTGCTCCCATCTTATTAGGCACAGCTTATAAAAATTTGAATGGTGAAATTTCATTCATCTTTTGCAATAGAAAGAAATCTTATGCATCTATTTGCAAAGTCTGAGATACAGAATTGTATATTGAATTTATTTAAAGAGAGTGAAAAAATAAAGTTATCTTTATCACATCTCATAAACAGTAAACCATCTTTGTCCGACATTGTTTTGAATGCCTAAGGTATCAGTCAGTCAGTGTAGGCCATATTTGCTGACAGAAGGGTTTAGAACATTTAGCAATCACTGCAAAGATTGAAGGCAAACGCAGTAGACAGAGAATAACTTTTATTGAAGCTCTTGAGTCATGGGCAATAGGCAAGGGTAGCAATAACAACTTTATAGGGTTAGCAGAATGGGTTTGAGTGGGAGGAACATGATTGCCAATGTCTGTTCCTGACAAGGTATGTGAAGAAGGAGAAGATTGTATTTAATAGCTATTCAGACAATTGTATGAAGAACTGGTAACCTTTTTTTATTTCCACATTGATTCTAAAGCCATGTTGACCAATCAACTCAGCTTGGTCAAAGTAGAAAAAAAGGACCAATCAAATGTTGTTATCTACCATGGTCACAGCCGCCATCTTGATTTCCATTGATAAAATTGATGATTTTTATTTATTGCATTTGTTATTTGAAAATAATTTTTTTTTCTGGTTACATCGTGGGCCTTAGTAGACATGAAAATGAATTTTTCAAACTAATATTTATGGGAAAAAAAGAATTCTAGTTTAACTCATTTCCAGAATTTCTCCAAACTAAGTCAGATATTCAAAAAAGCTTGCTCATTGTATTTGTCATACCAATTTCAGGACAAGTGGGCAATGATTAGCTGAAGAGATAGATTTTTATTCAATTTCAAATTTTAGAAAAATGCGTCTTACCTAACAAAAACAAAAGCAGATTAAAAATGGATGATTGTTCTCAAAACATGCCAGCCTTATATGCTGGGGCTCCCTCCTTGGCAGAATGTGCAGTTGACATAAAGAAGGACCTGCAGATACAGGTATTTTTCAAGCAAGTGCAAGCCAGAAAAAAAAGTTTCTTTTTTCTAATTGTTTTTAATTTTCTTAGACCCTACCCTGTATAAGAAACATTCAGTCTTTAGAACCAATACACTGAAATATATGGATTTCTTGATAAATTTGTGTTGTAAAGCAGTTAAACCTTATAAAATGTATATTGAGTATGTCATGACCGATTATGAATAACTCCCGCCAGAGCAGGTATCATGTCTCTTGTTAATAATATGTGATGAAACTGTGTTGATGAAATGATCAAAGCAGCTAGGTGAATTTTTTTTACTGTCCTCTTAATTTCCCCCCCTTTGTGAAATTCATACTCCCGATAGTTATACTTCATACTAGAGATGTGAAATTCTTTGAAAATATGGAATTTTTTAAATGTGTAGACTAGGTCTTGTCATAGGACTAGGATCAAGTACTGTTGTTGACAAATCTGTACTATTATTTTCCTCTCTGCCTCCTCTTCCTAGCTCTTCCACCTATTCCTTTTCATTTTTATTATTTTATCACTAGTAGTAGTAATAGCTGTTGTTTTCTCTGGCAATCTGTTTTATCTACTCTCCTCACATTTTTCACTATACCAATAGTCATTAGTTGCTAGCCCTGTCTCTTTCTCCCTTTCCTCATTTCAATGTTAACAGTCTTGGCCTCTTCAGCATCAATCATCGTTATCATTAAATTGCTACAGTAATTTTTGTATTACCAGATTGTTTTCATCCTGTTCCTCCTTTTCGTCAAATTATCATTGTTGTGGTTGTCATTTCCATCAGTTATTACTATTAATATTATTATCAGTTACCATATCTTACAGAGCAAATAAAATTCTAACGAAAATGGACTAAATGGCTTTTAAGAAGATAAACATATATGGGCTTTTCTTTGGTTTTAATTAGTAATTTTAAATCTAAAAAAGTCTTAACCATCAATTATTTAACTCCTCTAACCCAGACGTTTTTTAAAAGACATTTAGTTAGATATGTAAAAACCCACTCTTTATACGATAACTTATGACAACAATTTGACCTTCATGTTTTACAGTTGTGGCTGATTCACAATATTTCACACCCCTTGCCACATATTTCATACCCCCTCCATGTATATTGTACCTGATATGAGAATCACACAAAAAAGTCTTGTACAAAATACAAAGATGGGGCTCAAGAACATGATTTTATTGATATTGATTGGTTTTTATTTTAAAAGGGTGAATTTTGGCTCCATATTAATCCCAATACAGTCAGGATCTATAGACTATAATGAATTTTCTACTTTCGCTAGAAAATCTTCTTTCTGTAACAGAAACATTTATTGCCTGGTCATGGGGAACTCTTGCTTTCAAGGAAGGAAGACCTCTCATTTTGTATTACGCAAATTTAATAGATTATTTGGGTTTTTTTAAAACTCTTTAAATTCACCAAAGAAATTTGTATTGATCTGTGAGACAAGGATAAGGATAAACAGGGTTTTTTTTTCACTTATAAGTGTACCATTATTGGTCTGTTGTGTACGGTATATACAAATGACCACATTATAAAATAAACCAAACTTTGGGAAAGAAAAAAAGAAAAAAATTATTCAGCGCAAACTTAGGCCAATGAGCTCACAAATCAAGTATAGTGTGTTGTCATTGACAAACTAATTGCAAACAGGAACTGGAAGGTTATCCATGTATAAGCACTTGCCTAATATGTATCATTTATTTGTTAAATCCTTTAAAAAACAAAAAAAGCCTGAAAGATAACATTTATTATTTTACCATCGACTCAAATGTTATATTCAACAGATTTCTTGTAAAACATACACATGTCGTTGAAGTGTGATTTGAAATAAATAAATAACTAAATGAAGTAGAATATGATTTACAGACAAGTTTCGCACTAGCAAAATCCACATATAAATTTGTATTAAAATACTTAAGAAAACATGTAAATAATTTTATAAGTTGCCTTTAATTATCTACTAACACAATTGATGAATGATTTATTGCTGCTGAAGATCACTTGGTCTATGCTATAGGGTTATCTGAGAACAGGTTTGAGTGGAGGAACATGAGGGCCAATGTTTATTCCAGACAGAGCCCCTAAAGAAGACGCTTTATTCCCCTTTTAAAGGGCCTGGATTCTCAGGCTGGATTTTTAATACTTGTTTATAAATTTGTTAATATCATTTTTTATAGATTGTGAGGCACAATTCTCTTTCTCTCTCTCTCTCTCTTTTTAATTCCCTGCTCTCTCACCTCTCCCTTGTATTAATTCTATACAAGGACTTTGATAGGTATGTCATAGACTGGTTTAGTTTAATTGTCTCTGATTAAAAATAGTTTTTGAGCCATTCCATGTTACATGTGCTACATACACCTGAAGACTACTCTGAAAGCTTTTTAATGTACCTGACACATCAAATAAAGAGTTTCCTACATAGTTTATATGTATTTGTGTACAAAAATGATTACTCTACATAAATAAGATCTCTAGTATTAGAGCCAACATGAACAAAGTGTCTGAGGATGAGAGATCTCTAGTATTATAGCCAACATGAACAAAGTGTCTGAGGATGGGTCTAAAGGTGCGTTACCTGTGTTACTTGAAGAAAATCAAGCAATCTAGTTTAAATCATTCTTTTACCAATTTCTTCAAAGTTTGAAGCCAAACAATATCTAGCTTCCTCTATAACTTGCATAAATGATCACTCAGTGTGGATAAAGTAAATTTAATTGTAAAAAAAAATCCTGTTCTAAAATAAAATGGTAAAATGTGCGTTACGTGCGTTACATCTTCAGATCCAGAATAGTTTTTTTAGGTTTCTAGTCCAGATTTTTTCGGGGGTCCATTTCTTGTACAAAAGTAAGATGCTGAAAGTGCTACCAGCATGGATGATTGCTCAAATCCCACAAAGAAAGATAATTTAATTTAAAAAAATTTTTTTTCAAAACTTTTAAACTTGTAAATCTTGTTACACCAAACCTGGGTATGAAAAAAAATTAGATCTTATTTTAAGTTATCTCATTTCAATATTTCATAATTCATGATCCAAAACCTGAATTGACTATCTATAGATTTAGACTTCCTCTCTTTATACTAAGTAACAAAGGCATTATCATTTTTCAAAATTATTTTTTGTCTTTCCCAAATTTACAGCACAGAACATATTGTTCTATTATATTCATGTCTTTGAGGTCTGGTCTCGTTGTAGTAGTAAATATGCTATTTGTTCTAGTATCAAAATTTCAGCTGTGCTTGAGCTTGTCTGTGTGTCTGTTCGCTTTATACTTATAAAACCTAAGAAAGTAAACACAGGGTGGAGGCTACTATGAAGAAGGTCAGAGTTACATGTCCCCTAGTGAGCTTCAAGACTACAGAAAGAAGACTGTATAGCATGTTGTCACATGTCGACAAGTTAAGAAAGAGGAACAACAGAAGAAATTGCAGATTGATGTGCAGAGCTCGGCACTACCACCAACAACAAAAAGTGGATTATGTCAAGTCTAGCCTATTTCAGAGCTATTATCGACAGCCTTCCCATCTCCCCTTGAAAACACTTAAGAAGTTATGCTGGGAAAATGAGAAGTTTTGGAGTGGATAGAAGTGTACAAGACTCTGTCATGAGAAAGGTTTTCAGGAAATAGACTTACAAAACGATCAAATTTTTTGGAAGCAAAAAAAATCTTAAGAAAATTAGTCTGCCCAGTTCCTGTAGGCTCTCAAATTCACTTTATTTTTGATCATCAGTTGTAAATGTTGTTTTGTGAGCTAACTAATGATATCATGTACATACTGCATGCATTAATTGGTGTAACACTTGTCAAAACATTGTGTAACACATGTTATGTTACGTGTGTTACAAATTTCAACTCCCCAAAACTGACAAATGTGTGAAGTTCAAGCCATTTTCTTGATTTTAATGAATAGTGTATCTAGGCATTTGTAGAAATTGTCAGACTTTGGAGAATAAAGATTCAGTTGTTATTAAATAAGGAAAGTAACATGGTTTAAACGTTACGTGTGTTACATGGCATTCACAGCTATGTTAATTTTTCCATTTTAAAAAAAATTGCCGGAATTGTTACACAATGCATGATTTTTTTAAAATGAAGCATATCCTAAAGAAGCATAAAATAAAAGAAATGAGCTATTCTTGTCTCTAAATTTACATTCAGTATCCTGAAAGTTGCATAAAAAATACATGTCTGTTTTTGCAAAAATCAACCCTTGCAAAAGCAAGCCAATCAAATATTTTGTGCAGCTTTCTTTCATTTTCTTTCGGTACCAATGTGTTAATAAACATTTGGTCATGTGAAAAAACAAGTTTTCAGTCTCTGTGATCAATTTTAATTTTTCACCTACTGGTTGACATCTCATGGAATGGCCCTTTTATGTGAATAAGCAGCACTGAATGTTTGTATTTGTAGCTACAATATTGCTAAAAGTGCGAGTTATTCATACAATTGTGAAAATAACAGCACCGAAAAAAAGTCTCAAAACTCGCACGAATCCTTCCCCTCCCCTCCTCCCCAACAAATTGTACGAGTTTTTTTTTACGGTTATCAACGGTGCGACATAAGGCAAACTTTCTATAAGCTCATTGCACTAGTGTAGATCTATTATTATTATTACAAGTCCTAATTAAGTGTTGTAAAACTAAACATGAGGGCCATCCTCTAGATCTATATTTCTAGACATCTTTATTAGAATTAGATAGAAAAAGACATGCCAAGCATACAGATCCATTAACGGAATCCTAAATTATAAACTTACATCCTTATAGTAGGCTATTCTTACCCGATAATGTAGCCGATAATAATAAGCTGTAAAAATCTGTTGATGAGGCCGACTTTCTTACTCCGAATATGGGTAATTCTTGGTGTGTCGTACTCGAAAAACGCCGAAGCAGCTGACCGTAAAATCGTAGCCATCTTGGATTAGTCTGTGAAAGAACCTTCTTTTCCAAGACAGGATCAATATCTATATTCTATACAGTCACACACACACACTCCAATTTACTAGATCTAGATTTAGATCTACTTGTCACTACTTACGGCTACGGTTATTTGTACCGCTGTTTGAAGAATTACATAAAGAGCTTCTCAGTCATTCTTAAGATAGAATAGATAATAAACTGGGCCTATTAGATAAGACAGAACGACAATAAACTAGGCATAGAAACTGGGCCTATTTGATAAGACAGAACGACAATAAACTAGATCTAGGCCTAGATCTATCACATGATTCATGGCTGACCCACTCAGACGCCGATTCCAAGAAAAGAGTGTCACTAATTATAGCGTACTACGTCACACGAAAGTGAAACAGAGTAGTACAGGATTTCACGATCGCTCGGAAAAACCAAAATCTATTTTGAAAAGGGCAGAGAAACAATTATTTTTAAAAATCCCATTTAGATATAATTCCCGCCAAATTCCCATTGATTCTGTATACAAAAGGACTAAGTCTTCTTAAATGAGGTATTGAAACTTATACATGTTTTAGACAATTTGAAACTTTTTTTTTTAATCATCTCTGTGGATGACCACGCCATACTACCTAAAACTGGTTGTACAGCCCTAGATATCTAGTTTGTCCGCTCTTCCTATGAGTTTTGCTATAAATAGATTATGTTTCTCCATTTTATCGAGAACATTTCTAGGCAATTTTAGCAAGCGTAATCTTTGTACATCAAAGATGGTGGTAGCACCAGAATCTTTGATACAATGATTGGCTCCGCATGTTGGCCAAGGGAATCGAGCACCAAAATCTGAGCTCTGAGAGAACGCTTGCTTGCTAAAGTAAAAAGCGAGTGCGTGAAGACCACAGCACAGGCAAGACATATAATTCTGATGTTTTTAAATAGCGCCGCGCAGAGAGCATGCTCGCTTTGTCGCACTTTCGATTAATAACAGCGCTTGAAGGCCGTAAAGAATCAAAAGTCATTTTTATGGCGCTTCAAGCGCGTAGGTGTGGTTTAGTTGTAAGGAATTGTAGTTGTATATTCTAGTGTGCTGCGATTTTTTCTTTATGCCTGAGGAAACGTGCACTGGTTAGCTCCGTCTATATCACGTCAGCTTTTCTTAAAATTTTTAATGGATTTTAAATTAAAAAATATAGATAAACTGAAAGATTTTTTGAGAAAAGTGCAAAAGTGTTATTACTGGAATAAAAAAAAAAAAAAAAGAACTTATTGAATTGTGTACCCAAGCTGAATATCTGGGCCTTAAAGTGGATCCAAAATATATATTAGAAAAAAAAATAATAATAATTGAAGGTCGGTCTGACATAATTAAATCAAAACTACAAGTTGCGCAAACCGATCGCACATCCTTTTATTTACCTCTACGATCTCTTCTTGAATGTGATAACAACCTCTGCATAACAATGATAACGTCATTTATCGTACATCGCACAGTCCAGTAACTATAGTTTGGGATTGCTGAGGCATTACCCTAAACTAGAAAGATATGGCCTGTGGCAGTAAAAATACAGGGGAAATTGATGTTATGGAGACCCATGCTTCTAGATCTAGTTTCAACGGTTACCAACAAAATGAAGAGGCCGCAGGAATAATATTGTTATTATATATAGGGGAGACCGCGGCAGGTCGGGCCGTGGGGCAGGTCGGGCCAATGTAAAAATAACCACCTATACTCTATTTTCCCGCCTTTTTCTTTCCAGTCCTTGTTTTTTTATCAACTTCAGCTATAGCAGACGCCATTTTAAGTGCCATTAATACATGTGCTTTGCAGTCATGTTGTAAAAGCTGCCTCGTATTTCACTGTAAGTAACTTTTCTAACTATTTTCTTACCCTTACAACAATTTATGTAATGTACTTATATGTATTTCAATTGTTGCAATTAAGTGTTAAACCATTTAGCAGAACATGTATGCTATAATCTACAGTTGAATTGTAATGGCAACTGAATGGAAGAACAAATTCAGAACTATACTGTGTGGGGCAGGTTGAGCCACTGTCTCAACCTGCCCCGTGAGTGTCCCAACCTGCCCCGTAGTGGTTCAGTTATACTGTTCATTCATTTTTTCTTCTCTGTTAATTTACAATGAGAACAAAAAGAAAATAAAAAGAATGTTTGTGTATTTCACAAGTTTCAGTATAAATAGAAATATCAGCTTCTGGTTTCAACTCCTTTCTTCCACTCTTGTCATAAACAGAAAACGTTATGTAGTTCTTGTCGTGTAAATGTTTTTGTGTGTGTGTGTGTGTGTGTGTGTGTGTGTGTGAAGCATATCACCATAAAGGAAGATAGGCAGAACTTCGACTTTTATGAAGGTTAAGTACTGTAAATGTTGCTTTTAAAGAAGAATGTATACTTAACCTATTTTTTTCCATGTACAGATGGTGAGGACTTACAAGAAGAAGACAACACGAGGACAGGTGTCCACAAGTGCCCGCCAAGATGCTGTAGATGCTGTTTTGAAAGGGTGTTCACTGCGTAAAGCTGCAGAATCTTTTCAAATTGTGAAAGAGACTTTGAGACGTGCAGTTGAAAAATCAAGAAAAGGAAAAGAACTCAAGAGTTTTTCAGACAGCTGCAAGACTAGACAAGTGTTTAGTGAAGCAGAGGAATTAGAACTGACAGAATATGTGCTGAAAGCTTCTCGGATTGGCTTCCCCCTTGATTCCAAGACTATAAGGAAGTTATCATACCAACTTGCAGAGAAAAACAACATTAGTTTTCCCCCTAGCTGGGCTGTCAATGGAATGGCAGGTGAGGACTGGCTTTCAGGCTTTCTTAAACGTCATGAGTGTATAAGCAGACGTACACCGGAAGCTACCAGCCTTGCAAGAGCAACAGCATTTAACAAAACAAACGTTGAAGCTTTCTTTGAAAAGTTGCAAGACCTGTATTCACGTTATTCATTTCCACCTGAACGAGTTTATAACCTGGATGAAACAGGACTCACTACATCACAGAAGCCACAGAAAGTTGTTGCAGAAGTAGGCGCGAAGCAAGTTGCACAAGTTTGTCGCATGAACGGGGTGAGACCGTCACAATGTGTGGTTTCATCAATGCAATTGGAAATGCACTGCCACCTGTCCTGATCTTTCCACGTAAAAATTTCAACATGTTGCACAATGCCCCACCAAGAGCGAAAGACCTTGCCAACCAAAGTGGATGGATGACAGGAGATCTTTTTCTGGAAAGTCTCCAGCATTTTGTTCGACATAGTTGTAGCAGTAAAAAGCAGCCAACTTTACTCTTGCTAGACAATGACGAATCGCACGTGACTTTGGCTGCTGTTGATTTCTGCCGAGACAAAGGAGTGCATCTCCTTAGTTTCCCACCCCACTGCAGGCACAAACTACAACCACTAGACCAGAACCATTTATGGCCCAATGAAGAAATTCTACTACACCGCTTGCAACGAGTGGATGTACCAGAACCCAGGACAAAGAATGACAATATATGATGTTGCAGGCCTAGTTGGCAAAGCATACCCAAAAGCTTTCACGTCAACAAATATACTGAGTGGCTTCAGAAGAACTGGCATTTCTCCACTTGATGTCAATGTTTTCAGTGAGGATGATTTTGTCCAGTCATTTGTCACCGACCAGGCAGCACCACCAGTGCAGGATGTTCCAAGCAGGGACTCAGGTGCCCCACTTGTTCAGCCAGAGGATCCTGGGACTTCTTCTGCTGCCATTCCCATCCTTCCAGAAGAATCCAGATCTGCCTCAGGTGTCGAAAAAGATGAGGACCTTACAACTGTTGAACAGCAAACCAATCATGAAGCCAGCAGATTCGAGAACACTACAGCACAGCTGGAGCAAAGGGAAATAAATTTAGAAAAAGCAGCCTTCTCATCATGTTCTCCAGAAGTGTTGAGGCCACATCCGAAAGCTGAGCGCAGAACCTACAAGACCAGGCGTCTGGGGAAAACAAGAATCCTTACCGACACACCTGAAAAAAATGAAATTGCTGCCAAAAAAAACCCGCAAAAGGAAACCTTCAAGTAAACAGGCAAAACAGGAATCATGCACAAAGCGTTTGTTTAAACAGCAAGCTGAAGGAACAAAAACTGCCAATCTTCCTGGAAGATCTGTACTGAGGGCAAGTTACCATCAAGGTCAAGGCGTGTTCTCCCCAGAAACTAGAGGCAGGCAGTGCACAGCAATTGCAGCAGCAGCTGTGGCATACTCATCTGTGAAAGACGTCAGAGAGTGGTGCAAAACTGACCTGGATTTGATTCTCATAACTGGTGACTCTTTTTATCGGCAGATTGATCAACAGCGTCCTGATACAGAAGATGGCTTTCTCATGATTACAGACATTCCTGATCAGGCACAACTTTTCAACGCCAAATTTGCATTGGACAGAACACAGCTTATCCATGGATTAGTCTCTCACCACCAGAGCCATGAGTTGGTGTTCACACTGGCTGATGGAGTGAACAAAGTGTTTCAGCAGAAATGCACTGCCATCCTCATCATGAAGGACATGTCAGTGATGATTCACGCCCAGTGTAAGGAAGACGATACCTGCTTTGTTTTTGACTCCCATGCTCGTGGTAACAATGGACTGCCAGCAGCCACTGGGAAAAGTGTCCTGATTAAATTCAGAGATTCCTCAGATTTGGGGGAATACTTGTATGAATTTGCAAGCAATGTGGACAGTGGAAGTGTCATCCCGTATGAAATTGTGGGAATAGAAATGGTGCCAGTTCTCCCAGGAGTCTTTTTTGACAATGCTACCGGGAGCCTTCTTGTGGACAAGCAAGGGGACAATTCAGACAGTCTTTCTGGGTGTGCTAGAACAGAGAGTGGACTTGATACAACACCAGCCTCTGCTGCCAGTGATGCCCACAGAAGTGAGGTGCCCGTTTCTGTTGAGGAGCCACTCTCCAGCAGGCCCACAGCTGATCACCTGACCACTGATATGCCTTTTCCTGCCACTGCCGATGACCAAGTGGATGGTGCAGATATGAATGATATGAATGACTCTGTTCTTGAAAAGAAAG
The DNA here is from genome assembly GCA_019648995.1 of Plakobranchus ocellatus. Lineage (NCBI taxonomy): Eukaryota > Metazoa > Mollusca > Gastropoda > Plakobranchidae > Plakobranchus > Plakobranchus ocellatus. The sequence goes on along the minus strand of BLXT01007673.1, from coordinate 1,438,810 downwards.
ACATTTAAAAAACATACCTTTGTATCTTTTGCCAGGAAAACTTCCAGCATTATCAGCCTGGGGATGTGTGGATCCAATGTCAGACATGTGAAAATTGGTGTCACGAAGAATGTGTTGATATCCGTTCTGGATGTTATTTCACTTGTGACCTATGCAAATGACTTGTTCACTTGAACATGAAAAAGTAAGGGCAGGCAGTCTTATTTCCAGTTTTTTAGGTTTGTGTTTAATTTTGATGTGTTTTTTTTTCAATAAGGGGTATAGCCTCGGGACCGGGGCAGGTTTGGACACTTTGGACACTCTTTTTGACCATTCATTACAATTTAATGTTTACATATTTCAGCTATTTTATGTTTTCTTTGTCATTTCAGATCATCTATCGACTTGTTTCAATCGTTTTTTGCGTGATTTGTGTAATTATTCTTGAATAAGAGCAGAAATGGGAAAAAAGTGTCCCAACCTGCCCCGATCTGTGTATGTTGTGTCCTAACCTGCCCCAGGACCGGGGCAGGTTGGGACAATTTGGACAGTGTCTTAAACCATTAATTACAAATCAATGCTTGCATGCTTCAGTTATTTTGTGTTTTCTTTATCAGCTGAGATCCTGTATCCACTTGTTCCAATCGTTTTTTGTGCGATTTGTGTAA
>BLXT01007673.1:1421603-1436042 GCA_019648995.1 Plakobranchus ocellatus | reverse complement strand
CGTGACCACGCATAATCCTACTGACCGTTGCCGCGCGAACCACGAGGCCGGTCTTGTTACGCAAATTATCAGGCCAACATGTAGTTGGGTAGAGCACAGTAAGCGTAGGCCCACACTGGAGGCGACGCGACTTGTCATGGCTAACTTGAAGGACTGATGTCGCAGTTACTGTGCGCTACAAAAAAAAAAAAAGTCCCCCAAAAAGGTGTAAGATTATATTTGAACGGCACCTTAGAAATCTTCACGCGGCCGAGTTCTACGCTACACCAAACGGTATGGGATAAAACGGCATTGATAAAAGATAAAAAGTAGGCGAGAGCAAGGGTGGGGCGGAGTAGACATAATAATATTCACATGTAAAGAAATAGTACGAATAAGGAGAGAGATAGGAATAGCTTCATTCAGAGCAAAAAAAAACCAAAAACTTTTAGGCAAGAAAAGAAGAGGAAAGTATTATTATTCAATTTAAGAAAGTAATAAGGAGGGGAAAGGAAAAGAAAACATGAATAAACGTTTTAATTTTTTTTTTTTTTTTTTTTTTTGATAAAGATATTCTGGTGTATAGGCCGATATATATTTTAAAATGTAAGAAAAAAATGCCGCTAAAACTTTAAAAAAGAACGATGAGCAATTTTAGAAGTTTATGGAAATGTAAAGCTGAATGAAAACTTACTTATACAACAGTCATAAGAAAATTAGCACAAAAAATAGCTTGGTATCAGACTGACGATAGCATATTGCAATGGGTGTGAGAGATAAGATGTTATAATATCAGAGAAGATTATGTATACAACAAAAAGAGTTATGATTGGCGTTTTCATTACAGGATGTTTATTTTCTCATCCAGTGTAATGATTTAAGCCATGCGGTGGTGATAGGGTCTTAAAAGAGCTGTCGAGCTTTCAAAAAGCTGCCATGTTTCAATCGGCCGAGGAACATCCGAGTGGCCAACTGATTCTGACTATGACCCAACCTTACTGTGATCAGTTCTTATATTACTCGATAATACGCATAGAAATAATGGTTAGCGGGTCTCATAAGGCTCAACCTGTCGTAAAGAAGCACAGACGATCGGATCATGAACCCAAATAATAAAAAACATCTAAAATAAAAAGAACATGTGGGCTCTGATGGGGCGTTTCTTTTTAAAGAAAGCCGTAAAGTGGCCCTGAGAGAGTGCTAGAGATAAAAAAAATTAAAGTTTACACAATAAAGATCACGGGATGAGACAAAGGCAGAGAGAGAGGAGACAGAGAGAGAGAGAGAGAGAGAGAGAGAGAGAGAGAGAGAGAGAGATCTAAGCAAGTACATTTCATAGTGTCCATTAAAATGTTATGAAACGTTTTCGATCATATCACCAAATTTTTCCAGATAAGTTGTGGACTTTCTTCCAAGTTGGAAAGTAATGATAAATCCAAAACCACACACACACACGCACACCTACACACACATTATTGTGTGTGTATGTGTGTTACCAGTCAACTTATGGACTTTCTTCTCAGAAAAAAAAAAAAAAACATTCCAAACTCGCTATCTTTTCTATCAAGTTTGCAAACATCCGAAGCCAAATCTGAGAGGGACAAATTTATCTACGAAAAAAAAAAAAGCTATGTGTAATCCACCGATCTGGCTATATCTGTCCGAATATCTATCTATCTTATCTATCTATCTTATTTATCTATCTATCTATCTATCTATCTATCTATCTATCTATCTATCTATCTATCTATCTGTCTGTCTGTCTGTCTGTCTATCTATCTATCTATCTATCTATCTATCTATCTATCTATCTATCTACATGTATCTATCTACCTGTCTGTCTATCTATCTATCTATCTATCTATCTATCTATCTATCTATCTATCTATCTATCTATATCTATGAATATATCTATTTATCTATCTATCTATTGATCTATGTGTGTAAGTATCTATCTATCTATCTATCTATCTATCTATCTATCTATCTATCTATCTATCTGTCTGTCTGTCTGTCTGTCTGCCTGCCTGCCTGCCTGCCTGCCATATATCTTCTTCTTCCTTAGGTGCCTTGTCTAGAACAGACTTTAGCGATCATGTTCCTTCATTCAAACCTATACTCAGCTAACCTTATAAAGTTGTTGTTGCTACTCTTGCCTATTGCCCATGACTATGACTTAAGACTTTCCATAAAAATTACTCTCTGTCTAAATCTACAACGTTTGCCTTTGATTTTTCCAGTGGGTTGCTAGGTGTTCTAAACGCCTGTGTAAGCAAAATGACACAAAAAAAAACCGGTGTTGCCTCTGTCGTATGGTTTTAACTAGTGATCACTCAAGATTAGCGCCTTTCAGTATCATTGGACTTTTTCTCCGTCCATGGTAATAACCTCATCATTCTTCTAATTATAAACGACATCTCTAGTTTTCTCTCTGTTTTCACGCTTATTGCCCAACATCACTACCATATAAGTACTGACTATACCTATGTTTTCATTACCCTTATTTTAGTCTTCATACTTATCGACGGTGAAAGTCGCATTCCGCATAAGTCAGAAATTCGGTGTTTTAAGAAAATCAAAGACAACGTTATGAAATATCACGGAAAAGCCCTATGATGACGAAATTGCACACAATCTTCCCCTTTTTAATATATTTTCATTTGATAAGAGAAATGTATAAAATAAACAAAAATGAATCGTCCTATCAGACATACACGTTTTGGACGCTCGTGAGTTGTCACAGAAATATACGGTATCATATCGTATTCGACATAGACGGCTTGGAACTTTCTGACTCACACGGGTTACACGCCACAGAAGACTAGACATACGCGTTTTGCACACATTTGGCTGTCACAGGGATACACGCATTGAGACTAGTCCCGACTTGAATGAATCATGAATGGTCTTTAACTGTGAAAGCCAGGCGGACTGCTAACAATAATACAAAAATAAGACCGCTTTTGCACAGAGTCTATCGCATTAGGCCTATACTTTATAGATGAGATGAGGTTTAAAAAAATCAAACATCATGTATAAATTATTTTAATTGTGTCAATGGCTGTTTGTTCGTTTCTGCCTCTCTCTCTCTCTCTCTCTCTCTCTCTCTCTCTCTCTCTCTCTCTCTCTCTCTCTCTCTTGTTTCTTTCTTTTTAATTGTGTATCCGTTATTTAGTGTTTACATTTTAATGCAATGCCAACGCCTGATTGTGTTTGTTGATCCCTTATCAATGTCGTCACAGTCTTTCCTACTAGTACTACTGTTTTTAATTTTTAAAAATACTATCATTATTGGTATTACTATTAGTACAATCAATAACGCATTATCATTAAAAACGAAATTAAAACAGTCACCAAGACAAGATTGAGATGTGCAATAGTAAAAAGATCGTTAATTTATAAACTGGACTAAGTCACTTTTTATTTCATGCTTACTCAATAACTTTTTGTATTTTTTTTTAAAATATCTTTATTGTTACCATGTCATGACCATCGAATCTTCTTCCTTTAAGTAATTATAATAATAACAAATTTTTTTGTTGCATTTTTATTATCATTGTTAAAATAAACATTTTTTTTTAATCGATACCAATTATTTTCATTTTTAGCTATTAGTGCGTATGTTAACAGTATTATTATTATTATTATTATTATTATTATTATTATTATTATTATTATTATTATTATTATTATTATTATTATTATTATTACAATACGGTTTCCATTCCGAGTAACATTTAAAGACTTACGTTGTCTTGGAAGACTTGGATACATTTGATCTAAAAGCCTCTCAGTCATTTAGGCCTGATTTCATGTTATACAAAATGTATTAACTTTTTGATATTTGAAATTATACGTTTCACTGCTGGAGAAGAGCTCATCTATCAATCATACTCATGCGTAATATTTGAATCTCTTCTTTAAAATACAAACACCATTTAAACTTAAATATGTCAGAATTACACACGCCACGATTGAAATGAAAATCAAAAATGCATTTGGATATAAGAAGTGAAAAAAGTAGTGAAATTTATTTCATTGTTGAAATAACATATCAATGTTGAGCTGCAGTTTTAACTTAAACTTCCAACAAAAGGATCTTATTTTCATAAAATCTATATTACAAGAGCAAGACAGTAAATTTAACATTGAAATTTTAAAAAAATCATAGGCAAGGCTGATTTTGATAAAGTCATGCTTTAAATTAATAAATAACATTCTCATATTAATTATACAATGTTGTATGACCAAATTTTTTTAGTTTACTTCATTCATTTTTTTTTTGTTTGTTTGTTGTTTTTTTTGTTGTTTTTTTTTGTCATTTAATAAAAACCTCAAGAACTAGACAACATTTGAATTAGTAAATTTTCAAAATTCAAAAAAATATTATAAGCATGAATGACTTTGATTCAGACACCCAAAAATACCATTCTCATATGATACCATGTTGTCTGACAACATTTTTAGTTTATTTCTTTTATTTCATTGACACCAAATCAACATGACAAAGTAACAAAGCCAGTCAAATAAGTATGTACTGAAAAAATAAATTCCAATTCCTTTACATGCAACAAGGCATCGTTTCGTTGATCCCGACGTTTACATCGATGCGGCGCAGATATCATCATTACGTGCCTTGTTAGGAACACACAATGGTGATCATTTTCTCCACTCAAACCTATTCTCAGTTAGCCTTATAAAGTTGTTATTGCTACCCTTGCCTATTGCCCATGCCTTAAGATTTTCAATAAAAGTTATTCTCTGTTTACCTCTACTGCGTTTGCCTTCAATCTTTCCAGCGATTGCTAAGTGCCCTAAACCCTTGTGTCGGAAAATATGGCCTAAAAATTATAGTTGCTTCTGACTTATGGTTTTAATTAGCGATCGCTGGAGATTAGCCTCTTTCAGTACCAACTAATTTGACTTATTTTCTGTCCATGATATCCTCATCCTTCTTTTGATACACCACATCTCTACTGCTTCTAGTTTTTCCTCTGATTTCTTTGTTTATTGTCCAACACCCACTACCATACAAAACTATTGACCATATATGTTTTAATTACCCTTATTTTGGTTTTCATACTAAGTTTCTGTTTGCCAATATTGATTTCAATTTTTAGAAAGTATCTTTGGCCATGGCAATTCTTTTACTTATTTCACTTGTGCATCTGTCATCTGATGTTGTCAGGTAACCTAGATATTTGAATGTTGTAACTTGTTTTTGTTTTTTTTTTGTTTGTTTGTTTTTCGCCTTTGCTAACGAGTTCTGCATTTGGGATTATAGTATTTTATGAGATGACTGTTAGGGCATAATGCTGCTGATCCTGTTGTTGCCGTTCGTGTGCTGCTGTTCCGGTTCATGGCGTATCCTGAGCCACTGATCCTTCCTGGTCAGTGCGTGACCCGTATGCTGAGGATCGTAACACCTATCAGTGTCAGCTTCACATCATTGGATTTTCTCCGTATTCTGTCTACGTCACCCCCGCCAACTCCACGTCGTTGGACATTGACATTATATTCAACTTGTCATCAGTGGACTTTAACTGAACTGATTACCTTTATTATTATTATTATAATGTAATTTGCTGCTGGATATTAGTGAGTATTGTACATCTATGTTTTGTTGCTGTTTTGATGTTGTCGTCTGTATAGTGTTAATTAAATGTAGCTTTGTAGCTTCTTTCGTTTCAACTTGTTTTTTTCTATCTTTTTTTTTTTAGTCGTTCCTCTCGTCAGTCGTTGCTGTTGATTTTGCTTAGATCCCTTAGTTGTAGTTTCGGTACACAGCGTGACGGTCCTCAGCGTTTGGGGGTCGTAACAATGATCATACATTGTTTTCTTTACATTAAAAGACAGGCCCACTCTTTCGCTCTCCAAAAGCACAGTATCTAAAAGTTCTTCAAGTCGTTCACCAGATTGTGCCATTAAAACTGTATCATCTGCACGCCTGAGGTTCTCAAGATTTTCCTGATTTATTTTTAAGCCTGAAAGTGAAACATTATCAAGATTTCTTAGATTATTTCACTATACAGGTTCAAAAGATCAGGAGACATTATACATCCCTGCCTCATACCTTAACAAAAAAAAATTAAGTCATAATGTTTTCCTTCAATTTTTACAAATGCAGTTTGATCCATGAATACATTTCTAATTATTCTCAAATCTTTTCCATCGATCTCTAATTTTTCTAGTATACGTAACATCTCTATGCTTTACTTCGCCAAAGGCCTCAGAATAATCAATAGAGGAGAGATGGAAATCTTTTTGCATTTCTATGTACACCTTTTCATTAGCATTGACAAAGCGAATTTGCATTTCAGGTTCCTTTATCAGGCATGAAACCAAACTGTTTTGCCAATATTTCTGGTCTTAGACTCTTGCGCATTCTATGTATCAAAACACGTACTAACAGTGTTTTTGTAAAATGACTCATTAATTAAACTGATTGATCTGTGAAATTCACATTCTTTTGCTTCTGGTGTTTTTGGCATTGCTATAAAAGCAGATTTGTGCTGCTGTCGTATATTGTGTTAAGAAGTTTTGTTGTTGGATCTATTCCTAGATTATCTAATGCTGTAAATTTTTCTATTGGTATGTTATCTCGTCCTGTGGCTTTTCCATTTTTCATTCAGGAGGAGGAGGAGGAGGAAGAGTAGGAGGAGGAGCTGGAGGAGAAGAAAAAGGAAGATGACTACAGGGAGGACTAGATAACAAGAAGAAAACGCTGAGAGTTCGAGAGGAACATTTTTAAGTTTTTGATGGAAGATTAAAATAATTGAAAATAATTTTAAGTAACCTTGAAAAGCTCAGCCAGAGTGCCTCGTGTATTTCAACTAAAGAACTTGAAAACATGTTTTTTTTTTCTTCTAAAAAGTGGAAGTATAAGACTAGATCCCCATTAGAGTGGAGCATAATCAGAATCAGCTATGGTGGTGGTGGTGGTGGCGGCGGCGGCGGTGGGGGTGGTAGTAGTAGTAGTAATTGCTGTTGTTGTTATGAAGTGGAAGTGGCTGTGATTGGTTACTGTGAATTGACTCTAAATCTAGACTTGGAGCGGCTGATAGTGATATTGTAATTTGGCATTGTTTCCTTGCAATATGTGGTGAGATTTTAAATGGGCCAAGAGAAAGCAAGACTGGAAACGAGCCCGCTTGTCGTGACTAGTCATCACGTGATGACAGAAGTCTGCCAAGCGCGGTAAACAAACCATACCGCCTATTGGAATTTAGTAATCTTACCTCTTTTGTTATTGAACACTTTTCAGTATGGACGCAAATAAATTGCGAAATCCTCATTGTCACTTTTTGTCAGTAGTGTTCAGCAATAAATTGCAGCAATAACAGGAGCAGTCGAACAGATTTATCTTTCCCAAAGACCCAGATTGGTAGGAGTCCCTTTTTTTTTTTTTTTTTTGTTTTACAAATTCAATACTACTTCAAGGTTTAGTGGCTAGAATAATTTCTCAGAAAAGAAAAGTAAACTTTAATAGTATGGCGATGGATTAAGATCAGATAAAAAGATGAAAATAGTCCCGTCTTTGCATTCCGTACTAAAAACAAAGTTCTCATTGATAGATATACACATGCATACAAATTCTAATGTGAAATTTGTCATCGCCCTTTTTTCTGTAATGTTCCTATATTTTTAGAGTAAAATAAATAAATAATGTCAAGTAGTTAGGTCAAAGGGAAACAATTTTCGCTCTTAATCTTCTTCAGATCCCAGTGATTAATTGTCGGCGAGCAGACTTAAATAAAAAGAAAATCAGCAGAGACTTTAAGCAAGTGAAACTTGCTTTGTTCAGAACACTTTGAGCCTCACCTCCCGCAAAGAGTAAACTCAAAAAAAATTTTTTATAGGAATTATGTTCCTACAATTATTTCATATTCCAAACCCACCTCCCCAACTTACCCCAAGCAGACCAGCTCCTAAGGTTAGAATTTCAGAAACTGCTCTGGTCTCCTTTCTTCGTTGTCTTCCCACATTTCAGTATCTTTTTGTGATGCATTGTCACTTATGTCAGCCTCAAGCGTTAGTACTGCGTTGTGCAATACGACAGATGCAAATACAATGTTTTCTATAGTTTCAAGGTATGTTGCTATGACAGTTTTTAATACTCTCCATTTTGCTGCCAAAACGCCAAATGCACACTCAATGCATCTCCTGGCTTTGGGGTGACGGTAGTTGTATGTATATTGCTGTTGTTTGCTGTCTCCAGTAGATCCATCAAGCACACTTGACGGGCCGCCATGTCTCGCACCTTTTCTTTCTATCCACTGCTAGCAGCCAGCGAGCAGCCAGCTACCACACACTGCTTCTGTGCTGTTTTTGGTGAGAACACATCGGGTAATGCTGAGCAGTGCACAAGCCACCAGCGAGCTGACAGCTACAAGACAGCTAGCAGCTCCAGCTTTTGGTGCGCACACTTAGAGCCTACTGCTAGAAACTGCTCAAAGCGGCTCGCACAGCTACTGCTTTTGGTGAAAACAGACCCTTATTTTATGGAAATTTCTTAGCTTAATTCAATTTCTAAATTAATTATAGGGATTTACAATGGGTCGACGCGTTAAATTGGATGTATCGACTGAGTTGAGAACGCGCTTTTATTTTTTTTATTAACGAGGCGTCAGCCGAAACTTGAGGTATTTTGTTCTACCACTGTTAGCACGCTGAATTTTTTCACGACAATTTAACACACACACACACTCTCTCTGTCTCTCTCTTCACACTCCCTCCCCTTTCTCCTAGGGACGCACCCATAAAAACACAAGATATCCAAAAAAAACGTGAAATACATAACAACTGTACTCAAAAACGAAAACATTTTTTAGTAAAAAAAAAAAAATCCATATTTAACAGCAACATTTTTATTTATTTACTTTTTGATTATGTATAATTAGAGTCATATATTACATATACCTATACACATACATACATCGATCATCTATAAAATCACATTTTGATTTATAAAAGCAGCATTCATGATGAACAGAGAAAGGAAGATGCATCAATTACTTAAGTGCATAAGTCTGCATCTCAAAGTGGCAAGAAATCTGCAGCAAAAAATCCTTCAAACTGTAAAGACAAACGTTATCGCTTTTTATCAATTAAAAAACTTTATTGGAAAAAAAGCGGCTAAGAGTTTTCTTTCGGCAGCTTCTTTATTACTATACATACAAAGGCCAGTGATTAATCTCGCCGAGGATTGATCTACATAATAGGCCCTTCTGAACTGATCAACATCCTTGCTAAAGTTTCTTATGTACCAGATATGAGATTCTAGTCGTATCACTCAATATGACAATGCTTTTTTAGTTTAGCGTGACAGAGCCCTCCAGTGCATGCTTAAACCAATGTGGAGCGAGTACTGATCGATTTTTTCCTAAAGTTCTGAACAATGAAACTAGCTTGTACAAGTTACCGAATATAAATTATATATACAGAACGAATGTGTAGGTGAGACATGAGACAAACTTTATACTCTCTTGCAAAAAGAAAAAAGTGACCAGTTTTATATTTTTGACCACGCAGCACATGAGCTATAAAATCTACTCACTAGCGTGTTGTTGGTTTCAGATCAGTATTTAATCCCAATTATAACGTTTCCACTCACTTCTCCCTTTTTTATGCTGCGTGTGGAAAAACAACGCGCTTTTATTGGTTCCCACTTTTTACACACATTTTTAATTTTTTAGAATGTTTTAAAGTGTACAAAGTGATCTTTACCATTTAGTGTAGTATTTGCCAAGGTAAATATAACATTTAACAAAACATAGCATAATAACAATGCCTCTAACAAACGAAAACCAGAGAAATCGTGTAATTGGTCAGCTGGAAACAGGAGTGTCCATGTCTGAAATGGCAAGACCTTTTAATGTGCAATGACGTATTATTCGCAATCTGTGGTAATGTTTTCAACGAGGAGTGACCATAGAATTGCACGTTCTGGCAGACCAAGAATTGCCACACCTGCGTAGGACCGCTTTATGCAATTGCGGCATCTGCGCATTCGTTTCCTCACAGCACAAGGGACTGCCAAAAACTTCAAGGACCAATGTGAAGTAGACTTCATCCCCATAGGCCAATCATAAGACCACGGCTGACACAGATGCATCGCAGTAAGATTACAGTGGGCCATGCGACACCGACGTTGGATAATGTGGTAATGAGAAAACATGTGGTCCGGTGAATCTTCTTTTTTAGTTGAGACGAGGGGTAGCTGACTTCGAGTGTACCGACGTCAAGGGTAACGTTTTATAAACTGTGTTAGTGGGGTAGGCAATAGAACAACAGGAAGTGTAATGGTTTAGGGTGCCATCAGTGCAAACTTAAGGACAGCTTGCATACAAGGCCGTCTCACAGCTCGTCGATACATTAACGAAGTATTGGCACCTCTATTGATTCCTTTTCTATATGAGCATCCAGGTTTTCCGCAAAGAAACATTCTTCATTAGGCACTCTCCATGGGACGTCGGTGCGTTGCATGACCAAAAGTGGACGTGGCCACACCAGATATTAATCTTGTGACTTTGAGGAGCTCACGTGACCGTGGGATGCGTCATGTATTTTCGGAATAATTGTTACATTTTATTGTTATCTCCTCATTCCTCAATAAATAAAGATTTCGTCAAGAAAGTTTCAAGACGATATCTTTATAAATGTTCGACTTTTATCTATACGTGTTTTAGGTGGACAGTTTTTGTTTGCGTGAGAGTATAACATGTACCTATAAAATTACTCTCTGGCTAATTCAGTGAACAAATTGATATACAGAAACTATTTGTTCTACAGTGACTTATATTAAAACAAAAAGGAGAAGGTTATAAAGAGGATTTGAAAAGGAGACAATCATTGTGTTTCACTTTAGGATATGCAGCAAAATTAGTAAGCCTATTGTCAAGGGTCAAGGTGGACATGTGATATCCTTAAAAAAAATTGAGTAGGCTATATCCTTTAAAATCGATTATAATATTCCTCAACCTTAAAAAAATATAATTATTTTATTAAAGGTGAAAAGCTTGTTGGACAAATAGAGAAAAAACAAACGCAAACTTGAGAGGAGACCAAGAACACATTTAAGAATGAAAAAAAAATGGTTTTGTAATCCTGATAATGATTGTCATAGTGCAAAAAAAAACCCTTAACCACTAAAACCTCCCGTCCTGAAAGTTAGGGAAATTTGTTGACTATAGTATAATCGTAAAAAAAATAAGAACTCATTCTGTATATATAATAATGATTATATGGAGAAGACAAAAAGCATATTTCTATTTGAATCGTGATTGCAAAGTTTTCAAGAAAAAAATTTGGGACATGCCATTTCCTACCTGATACACCAAGAGAAACAAAACTGAGTGTCATATCGTCGCCCATATCTCGCAAGGGCGTATGTGAAAAAGTGGCGGTGATAAGCTATACTGCCTTTGCTGGTCGACCCATCTACACAGTGGAAGCATCACCAGTTACTGGTGGCCAAGCTTTTTCTATCAACAAACAAATCGAAAGAAATTTTTCAGATAATCAAATCTAACCAAATGGTATATATATATATATATATATATATATATATATATATGTACATACATACATTTAGTGTTCCCATACTACTCTATAATGTATAATAATAACTAGAGTCTACTAGATCTAAATTTAGAAAATAAAGTTGAGTCAAAAAACACAAATAATGTCGATAGGTTTGAGTCCCTCTGTGCGCATTTTTTTTTCTGTCTGTTTTTGCTCTCTTGGTTCCTTACAAACAAACACCCCTAAGCAATGTTCTATTTTTGCTTATACACGCATCTCGAGCTAGACCTACAATTTGAACTCAAATAACGCTTTCAAGGAATCAAAAAGACTTCAGTCCTTCAACCAATAGCGAAATTGTATGATAGTTTTGTCTGCATGCTGGTGTTTTATGAGCTTCTTATTTTTCTAATTTTAGATACACTATCAGTATCATGGAGATAATACGTAGCCGGATAATGATATATCACTGGCAGATCGTGTACCATTAGCAAGTTCCAGTAAACTACAATTAACTGATTCTAAGACAAACACAATCTCTGACAATGACGTTTCCGATTCAGATTATGAATTAAGTGATTACGATGATTCAGATGCCGATCCAACATTTAAACCAGGCAGGTGTCAGGCACGGCTTTTGTAAAGAAGATCTTTTTGCCGCGTGCGAGCGCTGCAACATTCTCCTCTGTTACGACCACTTCACACGTGTGATCATAGGAGACTTCAAAAAGGGAAGAATAGTGGGAAAAAGAGAGCAAAAGAAGAGCAATTGTTGCAGTCGCTTATCAGATTGTTACTCAGCCAGAAAGCGTTATTGTGGAAGGTGCCCCTAAAGAAATAATAACATCAAAGGTCAAGAAAATAAATAAGCAAAAAGAAGTAAAGAAAAATAGAGATGGAGGAGAAAAATATGTGAGTCTAAATACCAACAAACCAGTGGGTAAGCGGAAGATGGGAGTAGGGTGTCAATCTGCAAGCTGTGAAAAGGCAGGACAGAATGCTGCTTTGTAGCAGAAAATATTAGAGTAGATGTCATTAAAAGCTTTGGGGAATACGGTGACCTACGTCTTCAAAGAGAATTTATAGCCAGGCACGTGGAAAGTTTCCAGGCCAAATAAGTAGCTAACAATTCACGCCGTCAGACAACCCATAAGTACTACCTAACTGTTGAAAATCAAGGACCCATGTATGCATGAGGATATACCTCAACACTTATGGTATCAGTGAAAAAGCTGTTAGAGTGGCCATTGGAAAAATGACCCCGGAAGGGACAATGGACGAGTAGAGGAGAGGTGGAAGAATATTAGCAGCTACTAAAGAAAGGAACAAAGATATTGCTCAGGCAATAATCACATCAGCAGGTTTCCAACAGTGGAGTCCCACGGCTGCCGATCAAAAAGCAAAGAGTGCTTGCATCCAAGCCTGAATTTGCCGAAGATGTGCAGGATGTTCATTGAACAGTATGTCGGATCCGATTCTCCAAGCCTCAGCACATATCGCAAAGTTGGTAAAGGAAAAAATCTAGCTTTCATTCGTCCCAAGAAATATCAATGTTCCCTTTGTGTTAATTACAAGGCAGGAGGTCAGGCAACCATTGATAAGCTCTCTGAATGAGGGTGAATGCTTCCAAAGACACATTGCTGAAAAGACAAGTGAGAGAACTAAAGGATTTAAGTAAAGAAAAAGCCTTATCTGATCCTAGACTGTTAGCCGCAACTTTCGACCTGCAGCAGCCATTATATCTACCAACTTCAAATGTGAGTGCTCGTTTCTATAAAAGAAGGCTCAACTTTAATCTAGCATTTTATCACTTGGCAGATAGATATACTGTTGCTTTATATGGCATGAAGGGCACAGCAAGCGGGACAGTTCTGAGATTAGTGACGTCCTCACTTAAGGGCTTAAAAGTAAAAATGTGCAAAAATAAAATAAATCTGTTTTAAAAATCCACAAAATCAATACATACATACAGGTTAGACAAACACAGTTGCAAAAGTCACGTGAATTGGTCTGATAGTTTTTGCACAGTAAAAAGTTTAAAACTGCTTGTAACTTTGAGAGCCTCTCCTGAAAAGGAGAAAATCGCACATTTGCACTAACGTGGTGTGGGCGACGATATGTTTGAACTGTAACGAAATGTGACTGCCATTATTTTAAAAGAAAGAGATCACTCTACAGACAAGTGTGACAGATTATCAGTAAACAATTTTAGGACAAGGGGTGGGACATGATAAAACAAAGAATGGTTCACTATCACGCCCATATAGATATGGCGCATATGCATATTAGAAATAACACTTATAAAGGTCTACTTACTACATAAGACAAAATGCAAGGCACAGATAATGAGGTCAAATGTCTCAACATAGCTTTGCCCGTTACATTTTGTAACGGATAAGAGAAGCAAAGACTGGGACATCATCCTTTTTTTCATAAAGTTTATCAGATTCGCAGAAAGAAAACTTTTATTTCTCCGTTTCAGGCATGACCAGTTTTCACAAAAGTATATTAACTCTTAGTATCTATCATATCGTATAAAAAGCAAAATAATTCTCCAAGAAGTGGGTAAGTTTGTGTAATACATATATGCAGCCTTCTGAGGATGAGAGAATCAACTCTGATCTATATGCTAGAGAGAGAGAGAGAGAGAGAGAGAGAGAGAGAGAGAGAGAGAGAGAGAGAGACTATAACACTTTATCTGCCATGTAGCTGCTCTGACGCAAATATAACCATTCTCTTCTCTTCACGACCAAGGGACTTTAATGGAGTATCATGCAATAACACTGTTAAGAATAAGATTTGCGTATTTTAAAGATTAAAAAAACCTGTCGTCTAGGTCATATGACTTGGTTATCTGTCTACTAAGTGGCTCCTATACACTGGTATCTAGGGCAGAAACCATACAAAGGGATAAAGAAACACTTATATATATATATA
>BLXT01007673.1:1402591-1416777 GCA_019648995.1 Plakobranchus ocellatus | reverse complement strand
TCGCGCGGATATTGCTTAGGTTTCAACAAATCTCGGCCAGTCTGTCACAATGGAAGTACTCGGAGACGTCGGCTCTGATCATCTGCCGTCTCTCATAACCATCAACTCTTTTGCATCGGTGCAAGGCCGGGACACAAAAATCCAGATGGAATTTCCGCAAAACAAATTGGAAAGTGTTTAACGAAACACATGAGCAGGCTCTGAACAACGTGCTCAATGACAGCATGCCTATCAGTGAAGCGAATATAAGCTTTCGCCCAGGAGGTATTTTTTCCGCTAAACGCCGGATACCGCAGGCAGTGATGTGCAAGTATTCGCCCATTTGGACACATGAGTTTGCCCGAGCATCGCTAAGCGAAAGCAAGCGAGGTGCGACTAGTTGAAGTCCAAAAAGGTCACAAATCGAAAGCGATATAGCGCGTTCTGCCATAGGGTTAAAAAGATTGGCCACGTCAAACGGACGAAAGAATGGTAACGGGCGTGTGAAAATCCGAACCCGTCTTCGGAACCGAGAATTGCATGGCAATTCATCCAAAGCATCAGTGGTCGAATTAATAAAGCCCACGTGAAAACTCTCGTTGTAAATGGAAAAGCAATGAGTACCGACTGGAAGAAAGCCGATAGTTTTACCTAGCACTTCTTGAAGGCCAATAAAATCCCTTGAGATCCAGTCATGGACCAAAGAATGCGAAGGCTAAGGAAAACATTGGAACGCAGGTCTACATCAAGCAACCAAACATTCGATAGAAGGGCAAGACTGGCAACGCACCAGGTCTTGGCGGCGTCACACAAGAGATGCTAGCCCATTTCGGACCAAGTGTGAGAGAAGCCTTGCTCAACTTGTTCAACCGCACTTGGAGAAGCGGAGAGTGAAGCTACATCCCCATACTGCGCAGTTACTTTTTTGAAAAATTGGAAATTGATCTGAGGATATATTGAGCAAAATGTTTTCTCAAATTTGAATCATGCTAACTATACTTCCTGAGTGTGTCCTTTTTTTTTTTTTTTTTAAATTAAGATGTTTATATCTGGAACACAATGAACATAGCACTGTCTGACTCATATCAGAGAAATTTAAAAAATCAACCAAAATTAAAATCATAAAAATACTGAATTTTTTATGTCTTTGGGCTGGTGTCAAAACAAATAAATCATATGTTGTAGAGCTCCTACAATAATTTACACATACTGTACAAAATTCAAGCATTATAATATCAATATATGTATACTCTGCCATAGCCAAATGAAGAGCAATATCGTCCACAGGCTTAACACTGACGATGCTATTTTTTATTTGGCTGCGGTAGTATTACATGTAATAGTTTGGGATCCATCAAATTCTAGAGAGCATTTAACCAAATACAAGTTTTAAAAGGAAAACTTATGAAACGGATTCTGACAAAATTTATTTTTTTTAAATTGGTAGTAGTAATAATAGTGTAGTCTTTATTGAGATTACATTGAATTTGTGACAGGAAAATGAAAAGATAAAAAAATTGAAAATAGAAAAAAACTAATAAGTGTTTGGCCTGTCCAAAAAAGTCTGTCTTTTTTTTAAAACCAGCTCTTTAGTACATAATTAACTCACACCATAAAAGGCTTTCAAAATTGAACATTTTTCTTCCTTCTTCATTTCGTCTCTTTTTGGCTACACTTCCAATTTACAACAGCTACAAAAAAAATGCCAAAAGTAAATATTAATGACAAACATCATATCCACTTTTTCTTTTATCTCAGATCTAAAAAAGACATAAAAGATTATATACATTTCACACTGATTTTCTCAAATGCTTATTAGATACTTGTGTTTTCTTGATGTCTTTCCACTGAAGTTTTCAATTATTATTTCTATTTTTTTTTTCCCCACGCATTAAAAAAAATCATATACAAGATGTTCATTTTTAACAAATCTATTCATCCAGGCTAAAAGAAACTGCACTTCATATTTTTTTCAACACTAGCTTTTTTTCAGCAATTTTTTTTTTCCTCCATTCGTCAACTGCGTCTATAACAACAAAGCTTGAATTGCTCTGAACAGTTGAGTGCTCAGATAATATAATTATGGGTCACCATTTTTTCACTGAAAATGTCTTTTATGTAATGTTTTGACACTGTCACAGATCCGACCATTTTGCGATGAAAAATGATAAATTATACAGGGCAAACTATACACATTCTTGCCAAATTGGCTTTCATGAACCATAATAAGAATCACATTTATGGCGTACTGTAATGAAACAGAAAGCTCAACTCGTTATGGTACAATCACAACAATATATAGAAGCAGCTATTGAAGTTTTTTTGTTTTGTTCTTTTTTACTGAATCTTCAATAAAGTTTTATCTTCCACTATTTCTGAGGTTTCTTTGGCTCTAAAAATTAAAGATAGTTAAAACAATGTGTGTAAGAAAACACGAATAATTCATAGGGATATCTGGGCTGCACAACACGTGTATATACATTTTCAACACAAGTGCAACAACCCCAATTTTTTTTTTTTTTTTTAATCTCATATAGCAAAGAATTCTGAAAAGACTTTATAGATTTCCCATTTTCATTTGAAAACTTAACTTTTCTACACTAAATTTTTTCTATCTTTTATCCAGGATTTGGTTTACATTAAACATCACCTTCCCTGACTTTGCATCCTTGAAGCATGTAAAACAATATGCACTTTGCTATAAAATGAACTAAAACCAAAGAAAGCCAATAAAGGCATCTACACAAAAATTGCTGCCTCAAGGATGGATATCCTAAGCCTAGATATTTAAAGTGTGGCCTTAAGTTAGCTTACTAATTCTCTGTTGCCTG
Source organism: Plakobranchus ocellatus (assembly GCA_019648995.1). Classification (NCBI taxonomy): domain Eukaryota; kingdom Metazoa; phylum Mollusca; class Gastropoda; family Plakobranchidae; genus Plakobranchus; species Plakobranchus ocellatus. The sequence continues at coordinate 1,413,967 of BLXT01007673.1, read as the reverse complement.
CACACATAGGTGTGTGCAACATCTCAACCAGTGGTGCTGCCCCCTACAATTATGCCTCTCGAAGTCTCAAACAGGCATGTGGGCAGTAAGCTTAACTAACCAATAACACTATTACCAGAGCTCGCCTGGATTATGTAACCAAATGTCCAGACTATCTCCCCCCTCCATCCCTCTCCTTATGCAATTTGCACACCAGTTAGCCTAGAAATGGGCAGGTTCAATGGTTTTGGCTGAGTGTGCTACTCTTCGAATGTATCATAAAGTGATAACAACTGTACTACATACATGTTGCTTTTTTTTTTCTATATTACATCTACAGCATGCAACTGTGAAGGGAGGACCTCAGCAAGACTGTATTTAAATTCAAAGAAACACAACAATTTTTATATCCTAAGAAGTAATTTCATTAAAATCTCATTTCCATTTGTATGTTTCTTTTTCAATTAAAAAAAAAAATTTAATATGCGAAAGGTGAGTGTGAAAGTGAATAAAAATAATATAAAACAAACTTACGTCAAGAAAGAAAAGCAACAACACGCAATCAGTAAATCTGTCCTTTTTATTTGGTTTAAACAAAAAAATAATGAGATTGCTATCATTTCTTTCCCTCCCTCCTTGGAATATGTAAGCTTGTTAACCTTGAATCGTCCTGAAATGGTTTAGAATATTAAATAACCTTGGTATGAAAAACGAGTGACCTGGTTTTAAACACTTTTATTTCAAGCCGACTCCACTGCAGCTGAATTGCAGAGAAAACACACAGTGTAATGGATAAACATATTCAGCACTGAGTGCAGCTACCCCCATTTTTTTTTTTAATCACATACAGCAAAGAATTCTGGAAAGACTTTATAGATTTCACATTTTCATACTAAAAACTTGTAGTAAAGATGCTAAGTAAGATAGAGCCATTACTTCTACCTTTTTGATAGATAGCAACTCCATCGATTGAAAGCAAATTGGAAAAAAAATTACACACATAGTAGGCAGCTTCTAAACGTAAATTCACGGATTATAAAATGTAAGAAACTTAAAGAGGAGAAAATTATATCAAATGATGATATTGAATGGAAAAAGGACAACTGCATTTGTGCATTGTTGATACACAAAATTATATCTTTCCACCTCCTTAAAGACAGAATTTTCAATTTTTTTAAAAATTGTACTCGTAAAAAAATGGTTTTTTTTATATTTTGACACTATATCTACACATATCTACATGCCTCCTCCCTCCAGACAAAGAAAACAATAAAAAATTAATCAGTCATTGACATGACAAGGCAGTAAAAATTCAGCAGCATCAACAGTAACAAGATGTTTCCATTAAAAACATTACATGGCATAGGGTGTCCTCAACTGAGGCACAAAAGGAAAGCATGCAAAATATCATATAGGTAAGTGATGGGTGAAAGGGTAATGATATGGGAGTTTAATGGATAAAATGATAAGTTCATATCTCTCCTGGGCCAACATAAATGTTAAAGCTCTTCAAAGAAAGCAACTCGTGCTTTTGCAGAGTTCGCTGACACCTGGAACAAAAAAGGAAAGGAAAGTAAAGGCATTTTAAAATCAAAACTCAGCAACTCTACTCAAAAGAATGGTGGAGATGTTCAAATCACTTTGAAATTATTAAGAGTAGAGAGATATGCAAAATGTTGGTTTTTTTTTGGTTTTTGTTTTTTTTATAATCGAAAACTTTTAGTTCAAAACAAATGCAAAAAGACACGTAGAGCATCCTACATTAGAAGGTATCCAAAACTAGAAATTGCATACAAAATCTTTTCATGCATTTCTTATCTCAATTACATGATTCAATTATCTATTACAACCGTTTTCAATATTTTAAGTAAGATTTTCAATGAAAATCTAGAAATCAATGGCTTAGGAGCAAAGAAAAAGAGAAAGTATCAATACATACATATTTTGATTAGGAGATAGTCAATCACAATAAGAAAATAAGCACGCATCAACATGGTTGCCCTTTTAGTCCAATGCTGCTACAGAGGAGTGCTCTTACAACGGTGATGATAAATATTAAATTAAGGCGCAGATGAGGTATTTGTATTTCTAATAGATTGCTTCTTGACTTTTGAGCAAATGGTAGGCCTCTGAAAAAAAAAGCAGGAAACTTAACGGTCGGCGTGGGTCCAGGGGCCATCTTAGGCCCCGGTGGGTTCTTGGTGGGTAGAGCCCCTCATCTGAAATTGGTTTTTAGCATTTTCAGGCTTGATTCTGGGCCCCTCTTGCATTGAAATGATGTTTTTGAGGTGAACAATGACATACAGACCTGCCGATTTCAAATTGTACCTGACAGTAATCCATACGCCTATTCAGAGTATTTTGGAATTGATTGGGGTAATTTGCGGACTTTGGCAAGGGAACGTGGCCAATACAACCCTCATAATGATCAAAACCAGTTATAAATATTGTTTGTTTTTTTTGTACAATCTTCCTTTATACCAGGTAAGACGAAATCTATGATATTTTGCAGGGGTTGCATTTAAATAATCAGTCACTAGCTATTTTTAACACTTGAATTAAAATGTTTTTTGTCACATCAAAATAATTTACAGCATATCCTATGAAGACTGGCCCTAGCTAAACTGACATCAATAGCAGAGCAATAACACTATCCACAATCTAAATATCTAAATTCACTAGTTAAAAATTGAACAAAAGAGAAAAATTATTTTCAATAAAAATTAAGGATACCCTACTTCAAATATTGTACATCTAATAATGCTGGTATTTCAGACTGGGTTGTTTCCACTTTTTGCACTCTCCATTGGTTAGATTTTGTTACTGTATTGCTATTATTATTTATAATTTTTATTAATAACTAAGAGTGTTGAAAATGTTCCTATTTTTAAAATGTTCAGATATGGTAAAAATCATGTACAATATTCATTGTGTTCACGTCTGAATAGGCCTTGCTCTAGATTTAAGCCACTAAGTTAGATTTAAGACCACTCTTAAACGCAGATTATACATAAAAAAAATTTGAGTCTGACGAAGATAGAAATAGGTGTGAATCTTGATCTTGCCTAGAAAGAGGAGAGACAGGGAGCAACAGACAGAGACACACTCACAGAAGGAGCAACAGAGGAAGAGAGAGAGAGAGAGAGAGAGAGAGAGAGAGAGAGATGGGGAGCAACAGAGATACACACATAGAGGGAGCAACAGAGGGAGACTGAAAGAGAGATGGGGAGCAACAGAGAGACACACATAGAGGGAGCAACAAACGGAGACAGCGAGAGAGAGAGGGGAGGCAGTCAGATAGTCTGACTGACAGAATGAGAGAAAGAGTGCGAGTGAGAGAGAGAGGCCTATAAAAAAAAGGATTTTTTTTATAAGTCGAGCCCGACATCTCAGCTAATATTATAGAAAGTACATTTTTGTATCGCCACATTTAAATGTTTAATCCTTAACACTTACGTTGCTATTTTCGACTTGAGTCAAAAATGGGAACTTTCTTTCCCATTGCTGAATTCGACTTGAGTCGAATGCAAGGCTACCTCAATGAAACAGGCGATGGACGTTCTGGACGTTTGTTTTTATATGTAGCAGTGACTTCCCTTGATGCAGGGAAGTGTTTAGTTTCATTTTCACACATATGATCAAGACGAGAGAATTTAGTGTTCAAAATTGATTTAATTTTTTTGTTGTGATCGTAGAGAATATTAGATCTAGATTTGAAATGGCTTGTGCCAATGTCCCCTCCAACCAAGATTCTGACTCTGATATCCTAGTTGCTGGCAGCTGTGGCTCGGAATTCGATCTAAATCTAGTGATGAGGATGGGCTTATTGGGGGCTCAAATACCATCTACACCTAAATCTAGAACAGACTCTCTCATATGTGGGTGTGTCATCCCTGCATTTATCAGGGAGTTGGTGATTTTCAGTGGCAGTATTTAGTAGAAGAAGAGGATCTGAATCCTGTAGAATGGAAAATAAACTATAACCTCAAACTGTAGGTGTAATGAGCAGTTCAGAGAAATAAAAAGCAATACACCTTGAGGTGAGCCATCCAAAATTTGTGGAATTTTATTCGACTTTATTTGGCTTGTTATTCATTGACCTGCATGCAAATTTTTGTTCATTTTTGCCCAAAAAAATTCTAAAACTGTCTCCAAAACATTCAATACAATGAAATTCACATTTTTTTCGTATAAATTTAGTCACATTACAAGCCACAATTTCCTCACACAACAACTAAAAACCATACAACCCAGTTTTTCCTCTTTATTTTCTCATAAAATCAAAAATTCAAGTGGTGGACCATGTCATGTGACCTAATTTGCATAAACTTGAACACTCTAAATAATCCTTGATCTGTCTTGAGTTTATCTTTAAAGTTTCAGGACATTTGTTTCCATAATGTGAAACCATCATAATTCCTTTGTTTTTCAACAGCAATGGGAGGGAATTTTAGCTTAACAGCTGCAGCAACCTAAGTGTTAAAAGCATGCATTGTTAACACCTCAAGTTTCTTTGATAACAGATCTAAGGCTTACAAGAGGGTTGAGGAACAAACTCTGATTTCTCTGATCTTTCACCGACATGGTGGGCTTACCACACCTAGTATTAGATATGCAAATACTACCATAGCTTATTTGCTTGCCTATCAATGGAAGATGTCATTGTGTATTTTTTCAAAACCCTGTTCAGAGCGGGAATAAAAAGCAGTTTTTGTTTTTGTTTTTGTTTTTCAAACAGTGAGTTAGGATTTGGCATTAGAATACAAGCTGGGGAGGGGGGAATGCATAAGTGTGGCAAGAAACTTAAGGAGTAAAAAAAAAAAATTGGACTGACTCTTGGATTCACGTGGTGAACACCAATCACTGATTTTCACCGTACCGAAGATCCATCGAGTTGCATAAGCAAGAAAAAAACACAAAAAAAATAGGGCTTACGGAGGCGGTTTTCATGTTATTTCAGGACAGACGCTTTATTTGATTGTGGGACACTTGCCAAACCTATGATTCAAGGCCATGAAAACTATGCAGGCCTATGTGGCTAATACCACTATTTATAAAAGATGTGGCGATGTCCTTTTGATGAATACCACATTTTTTGCATATTGTAAAGAGAAAGAAAATAGCAGAAAATGGAAGATAGATTCAGGAAATTCATCAGGCCTTGCCCCACTCAACGTAATCTTCTTGGTGTTGAGCGTGTGGCATAATTTTGTCCCCGTCATTGAGCATAACGTTGGCAGGTCTGTGACAATCATTAAAATATCATAACCAATAAATAAAAAAATTTTTCTTTTTAAATTCAGAAATCTGAAAAGCCGGAAAGCCTATTTAAATTGGAAAACTGGCATCCCTGATAAACTGATGGATTTATCATAATGAGCAAACTAACAGCAAAATGATTTTGATTATGAGCACCTGTACTATAAACTTTGTGAGGTGATATTCATCATCATCAGGTGCCTTGCTTCATGGTCCTCCACTTTTTCCTGTCCTTTGTCGCTTCTATTGCTTCCAACGATTTCCCTGCCTTCAGCCAGTCTGTCAGGCCTTCAATGAGCTTTTCTCGTTGTTTTCCCCTACTGCGTTTTCCTTCCAACATTCCTGTTGTTACAAGATTCTCCAACCCTTCTCTTCGCATAACATGGCCGAAAAAGGTTGCTTGACGTTTACGGATTTTGCTTATGAGTAGTCTTGTTGTATGAGCTTCCTCTAAAACTAAAACTTTGTGAGGTGATATTAGCAGGCAATAAAAGCAGACAAGGAACAGCTTATGAACACTGCCTCCACATTCTTATGGGCCTCCCATGGCGCCACCTTATCCCAGTCCTTGGTTATTTTTGTTGACATTGTCTTGCTTTTGTGTGCCCATATAGAGAGACAAAGCATCTATAGTTAATTGGTTTACATGTACAGACAGTTCACAACAATGTGATATCAGGCTTTCAGGCAGGGCTAAAACCCCCAACAAAAGGGTTCCTGCAGATCTCAAGGCAGATGTGCCACCGGCGCCACCACACCTATAGTCTTTAGCACTGATTTCTCAAATGATGCAGAGTGATTAGCCTTTCATTGCTGCCTAAATTTCTCTTCCCCCAACCCCAATAAACAGAGGAAGGAAAATTATGGGGAAATATAGCAAAAAGTCTCCAAGGGATTGTTTACTGAATATATGGAGTGTGGAGGATAAAAAGCTCTTATTGGCGCCATTACTGCAAAGAACTCATGATAGTAAATCTCATATGATCATGGATATCAAATAGTCACAAGTTGATCCCGGTGATCTTGCTTGTCAGGCAAGCACCTAACAACTTATGACTCTCCACAATTATTATCAAAACTTGTTAATTTAGTCACAGCTGGTGCCTACCTTCAAAAGCGTAGAGTATTTGGAGTCCCCCCTCTGTATGCTCTCATCATGGAAACGGTCAAAACCTGCCGTCTTATCCTCCACTTTAAGCACCTCTATTTCTGACTTCAGATCCTTTAGTTGGTCCTGCAGAGTCTTGCTTTTAGACAGATATTCCCGTCTGCAACAAAAAAGGTAATCAAAACTCTGATATCATGACAATGTACAAACACTCAGATATTAAGTTTCTTTTAGTCTTTGAATGAGTTCAAACGAGATGGATGTTTTCAAACAGATTTCCTTCCCTAGATTATTTTAGATTTAAAAAATCTTCCAACAATATTGAACACCTTCCCTAGATTATTTTAGATTTAAAAAATCTTCCAACAATATTGAATACCTTCCCTAGATTATTTTAGGTTTAAAAAATCTTCCAACATTATTGAATACCTTCCCTGGATTATTTTAGATTTATAAAATCTTCCAACAATATTGAATCAATAACTTAAGCTTATCTGGTTTTGAACACAGTAAAATTTATTTAAAAATAAAATAATAAAAGGGGCATGCTTTAAAATGAATTGAAAGAGATACATAATTCATTAAAATTATTTCTGTCTGTTTTGTTACAATCTGAATTAAAAGAAAAAACAATAAACCTACCAATTTTTATAATTATTATGCCAACATATTTTTGGGCTATTTCATATAAAGATATGATTTTTTAGAAGAAATGGATTTTTTTTTACCCCTGACAACAGCACCAACAAAAGAAGGAGTCTGCTTTATTCCAATTCTGATAACTCTTGATTGCAAGCTGATTTTCTGTTATTATACAGTCCTCACTGCTCTTGAATAGCAAATCATTTTGGACACTTTAGTAAGGTTGGCAATATACTGGAAGCTTTTTCTTTCGATCTTAACAAGTTACGATTTGAATCCAATTAATTATTACAAAATTTCATTGGAACATGTCTCTGATTGTCATCTGATAGTTTTTAAAGGCCCACAAAATGAGGCAGTGCGCGCGTTCTTCTCACAAATGTCATTTTACTTATAAATTACTTATAATTTACATGGAAACCTCCTGATTCCAATTGTATGGAAATGGACCTGAGGCTCAAATTGGGAATCTAACAAATCCAACCTCTTGAAAATTTTGATTTTACAAGAAATTCGAATTCTCGGACTTAAACTACTTAGGCTGCCACTGCACTTTCTCAGATAGCTAAATTGTAGACAATTCTACTGCATCTCTTATCTGTCCCTTCCATGTTTAAAAAGCAGTCACAAAAGTTTCTTAGAGGCCTTTGTACCTTTCCTTCTCCATCTCTAAAGACAGCTGATCCATGTTGCCTGAGAAAAGTTCCCCATCAATGAGAGTGCCACCTCCATCCACCATTTGCAATTGCGTGGACAGGTCCGATGGCAGGACAGAATAGTTGACCATTGGCTGGTGGGTTAAAAAAGCAAATAAACCATCAAAAAGTTGTACAACAGTTTAGTGTTAAAGAAAACAGAAGAACATTAAAATATTAGTTTAGAAACTAATAATACAGGTGATGGTATAAATGTCATACCCTGCCCATTATGATGTGACACAATTTACACAGAAGTGTGATAAAGAACTGTCACTTATACCCCCCCCCCAAAAATGGCATAAAATGTTCAAATTTTAAAATCACACTGAAAATTATTTGAAAAAAAAAATCATCGGTTTATATTTTAATGCTTACTTTTGAAACTAAAAAAAAACTGTCAAGGCAGAGCACTTGATGAGTACATTGATTATTTACAGCTATATTCTGTACAGGAACAACAAAAAAAAGGTGCAATTACTGTTTAGGGAACCAAAGAACTCAAGTTTTGAACTCACAGCTGAAATGTCTCCCTGGGTGTAGGCTTGAGTAAATTCAAGGAGTTTCCCTTTGGCTGCTTTTTCAGACAACCTGGCTTTGACTAGTTCTTTCCTCAACTGTTCTGCCTCTTTAGCTCTAGAGTGAAAAAAGTTGTGAAAGTCTATTAAAAACTGATCACAAGATGATATACTACACAATACAGAACACTTGAAAATTTTAATGTCACAAATCTGACAGAAAAGCATTGACTTAAGTATTTCTACCCTGCCTTTTCAATCTAGCCCAGCAATTAAGCCTGTGATGTTAAAAAAAAAAGGCCCGAATTGCATATTGTCCTTATCAAGCACAAAATAGCATGCTGGAGTTTCATAGATTGTTCTTATTTCTACTTAATTATGTGATAACTGTGAAAATAAGATGCTGATTCATGCTCCAAGTGCTAGGTATAAAGTAACTGTTATTTGTTTTAACAAATCATGATGCACAAAAAGATTCCACATACAAACTGAAACTTATATGAACGAATAATTACTAGAGTTTCATAAAGCTTTAGCAGGTCCTTCATTTGAAGAGCAGTTGTTAGTTCCAAGGACTTATATAGTGCTGTATGCAAATGGCCCAGTGCTATTTGCATATCAGTGTTCCTTTAGCCTTGAAACTACGCTTGTAGCAGTGGGTTAACATAGGCCAGAAAAGCGCCCGCAGAAAAATAAAATGAAAAATGATTACAAGCTGATTTTTTCTGATCAGAATTAAAACGGACAAATCTGTTTATGGTTGTTATAAAGGGCATGCAAGTCTGCTAGGTGCAATGCACTGGTCAAGTAAATTTATTTGTATGCTCAGATAGGAACTTATCTCCTACACTCAATCTTAAACTACATAAAATCTAGATGTTGAGTGTAACAATTACTAGGTTTGCCTGATGGTGTGCTATGTTATGCTCTCTTACAGAAGATTTTTCCTCTACAAGTTGCTGGGGATAAGTCAAAATAGAATAGATCAGCAAGCAAGTTGACCTACTTACAAAAAGTCTCTATACTTCTTTTAAAAAAATCAGTTAACAAATTGGTGGACACAGAAGATTGCGTGGTAAAAAGTGTAGCAAACTGATAAATTTCCTGAACAACTCAATACTGTCAAGATTCCAGATGAATTACTTATTTGAAAAAAGAAATTCAGAAAATCATTCTTAAAATAGCCCAGGTATACAGATTAAAAAAAAAAAAAAAAAAAGAAAAGAGACTGTCATAACTTGAGGATTAACATTTCTTATAAAGTACTCTTTTCTTTCCAAGACTTGCAAGAAAAAAAAACAAAAATTTCTCAAGACAGCGTATCTGACTTCCCAAATTTCAACACTATATTCCTATACCTTTTTTCTGAGTCCTCCAGTATTGCTGCAGCTAAGATCTCAGCTTCCCTAGCCCTGTGCTCCATAAAAACTCGCTCCTCTTCTGTCTGAAAATATACAAAATGCATAATTTTTTTTCATGACATTTGGGAATATTAAAGTACAAACTATTATGTTTCCTGTACTATTTTGGTCTCAAAAAAAACTTTCATCTGCTTTTTCATCCAAGGCAATACATTACTACAAAACATTTTCTTTAAAAAAAAGGGGGGGACCGTTTAAAATCATTTACATTTGAAAAATTTTGGTACTACCAAAAAAAAAGGGGGGACATTTTGCACAGAAATTGGCCAAAGAAAAAAATAAGATTTTTCCTTTTTCAGAGTGCAATAACCAAACATTGCATAACTTTCCCAGAGATTAAAAGAGAACTTGACTTTACAAATTTGATAAGAATGGCAATTTGTGTCTATATTTATCACTCTCCTAGATTTGTTCCTGCTGCATTTGCTTTTATGGTGAATGGATACACCTGTATACATAAACATGTCTGCCTTTAAAGGATCTTAACTAGGCATGCATTATCGATAGAAAATCTTATAACCATAAGTACAAATTTTTTTAGAAATAATATATTTATAAAATTTATATTTAAATGCAGTCCAGGCCAATGAATTTTATGTGCTCTCTAGGCCCTTTATGCATCCAACACTAATTGAATTGCTAAAAGTCTAAGACTTTGCGAAAAGTATAGGTTATGGGGAAAGCAGGGCAAAACTTCTCTAAGGAAGCTGCAGAAGAGATGCCAGGCAATTATAAAGCAAGAATTAGCTCTTCCCAAAAAGAAAAAAAAAAAAGGAGTAAAATACAAAAATATTAATGCATACTTTTAGAAAAAAAAATTAGTAAGCCTCTTTACCCTGGAACAAGTTAGCTGTCAAAATGAATGCTATAAAGGTCATATCTATGAACTTAATGAAGTTACAAATCTATTTCAAAACCGGGATTATTTTATTATATAGCGTCAAAACTTAGAGGAAAAGCAGGTGATGACAATGCTTTATTTTGAGATTAGCCGCGACTTCTTGGGGGCACATTTTATTTTTCTTAAGAGCCCATCACCTTCAAATCATTATCGCTGACAGTTGCAGCAGTAAGGCAGGTGATGATATTAATGAATTCCTTTGAAATATGATTTTCTTTTGTGTGTGTGCTATTTGATGCGTATAGTGTCTTTTCTATAGTTGGTTGAAAGAAAGACAGGTGGTGATATAAATTCTTTGGAGCGTTCAGATTTTTTTGCATACCCATTGATATTTTAATTTTACAGTACAGCAGGTTACCACATGAGTGACACCTAGAAATTTCCAAAAACCTGAAGGCAGGGGTCCAGGGCTGCCCAGGCCCCATGGAGTCCAGGGCAGCACCCTGGCAGGGGGTTCAGGAGGGCCATGTCCTTGACGAAAAACAAATTTAGACAAGCAACTTCAAGCCCTTTGGTGAGAGCTAATTTAGAAATTTGATAAGTAAATTGTGCGGAAATATGAAAAAGTAAGCTACAAAGTATTCTTACTAGGGACAGGTAATTTTGAATTCCATGATTCTGCATTATTCAAGATTGAAATATAAAGGCAATGTACATTGAATTCACTTGACATGTATTTGTCTATCACATCTTTATAGTTATGTACTAAAGTCAGAACTGGAGTATCACAATAAAATGCTTCACGATTTCAGGAGCAGATATGCAATTGAAGTATTCTTAAGTCATTGTCAATAGTCAGTTTGAAGTTTATGTAATCAGCAATTGACCTTGATATGATTGCCATTGTCTTTCA
>BLXT01007673.1:1344218-1356839 GCA_019648995.1 Plakobranchus ocellatus | reverse complement strand
TGGTGTTTGGGGAAAAACATTTTCCAAATTTCTGCATATGAAACCCTTCATTGTGCAAATAAACCACAAACCATTTAGTTTTCTAAAGCAAAATGTTTCAAAAAACGCTCGTTAAACAAGAATGGCTTTGGCAATACAAGACTATACATTCTGAGTTGAATACCTGAGTGGTTCACAAAATATTTTGTGTGATTTTCTTGGCAGAGCAATTGTGCATAAATGGCATTGTTTATCACTTCATCTCAGTTTAAGAAGTATTCAATTTTAAATTAAGTATTCAACTTCATCGTTTTCACAGTTTGAAAGCATACTTACCTTAGCAAATTTATTCCATACATTTACCAAGATATTGGACTCGTAATATTTTCGCTTATTTCACTTTCAAAACCATAGAGCAAAATGAATGTAATCATTTGTCGTCTTATTCCTATTTGAGCCTGCTGTTATTTTTTTGCATAATATCATAATAATTAATAGGAAAAGCGTTCATGTATTTTTCCATGGCATTGTTAAAGTTTCTAGAATCGGCTAAGCATATTTTGTATTAATTTAACGAATCGCTTACATTGTATGCAAATATAGCCATGTAGCAGTGAATTTATCGTTTCTTATAAATCCTTTCACCTGCTGAACCAAGTCACTTAGTGATCAGCCTTGTTGTGATTGTACCAAATGTGCAGATTGTCATGCATCAGATGTGATATTTCTCGTCTCGGTTCAATGAATAATTATCGATTCTGTCATTGTATATACATATAAGTGTAGATTTGGTGTTTTGCGAAGCAAATCTGAATTAATTGTTGAATGGAAAAGACAAGAGAAATGGGAAATTGTTATGGGTTTTTAGCTGTGCATATTTCTAATGAGTATACTTTACAATAAAAAGTATTATGACGATTACAATATACGTACAAGAAAATTTGTTTAAAAACCTAGTGTGCATGTTGTTGATAACCCGATAACAACTTTAAATGATAACGCGATTGGACTTGATATTGCTGAGTTAACGTTTTATCTATAAATCACTGTCAATTTTAAGAGAAAACGTCAATTATATACATAAGGGAGATAACTATGACAACTCGCTATTATAGTGCTATTAATGACTTTATACCTAGTAATATAGGCCTACTGTCAAAATGATTGACTCTCCTCTTTTATTGAATATTTCAGAAACGGATAAACATGTCTATTGTTTTTGCATATTTCTATGTGGCGATTTGATGTCCTATTACTTTGAATTTGATGATTGCACGTGCATATATTTATTTGTTTTTGTTTTTATATACTTAGAGCACTCCGACACAAAAGTAAAAAAGGTTAATTTCCGCAAGGCCTGATTGGGTTGGGGAAAACAAGAAAAATTTTCTAATGCGAAAAATGTTACTTTTTTTGTTTTAAGTAGGGGCAGAGCGTGTCATGATCCACGGTCTCCGTAACCATTTAGTTTGTGTATCATTTGGGGTTAAATCATTTCATAATTGGATCAAAGGGTTAAAATAAAAGAACAAAAACGAAACAAAAGATATTTGCCGTGAAGATTCCCTGAGTGGTTTATTCATAACTCTTAATAATTTTAATTTTGTTTGATAGGTTAGGGTAGCGCAGCGAAGAACACGTACAAAGTGACAGTGAGGATCAAAGCTCACAGGCACCCATGAGTAGCATTCAGTTGGTGATTGCTGGACGCTTAGGTAGCGTTTTAGCTTCAGTTGCAGTCGAAACGCCTTTACAGAAAGGTCTCCAAATTATTGGAGCATAGACAGCTGGTAATCGGGGGCAGTCCTGGAACGGACTGAAAGCTAAATCGCGCCTAAAAGGCAGTCCTGGAACGGGCTGAAAGCCAAACTACACATGTACGTTTCTAAGGAGTTCTGGAGTGGACTGAAATTGTATTAGTCCCTAAGTACCGTCCTTGAACGGATTGGAAGTTTAATCATATCAAAAAGGGAGTGGACTGAGCTGTATTTGTATATCTATTGCATGTGTTAATAAATGGGGCTTGGCCCAAAAGGAGATTGCAGCAGTCGTCTGTTTTACTGAGCATATTGCTCTCATTTTGTCCACACGTCTAACTCCACATCGTCCTATATTACCCTCTACCGTGACAATGATGATGACTAAACTAAAGAAGTCTTGAAAACAAAAAAATTAGTGTAAGCATCCTGAGAATTTTGGGGCGGTTGATGTAATTGTAAAACAGAAATTACAACCACCAACTTAGAATTTTTAGATTGAATATATCAAAAAAAAAGTGTATTAAAACAATTTACCTTAATATTTGGCTTCATCATTACAATGAGTTTTGGTTAAAATTTAAGTTGGTATTTTTTCTGTTTTTTACAATACTAATAAAAATATAATATTATTAATAATAATACAAATCGCAATAGCCATATATTATGTTAAAAAAATTAGGAAGAACAAGAACAACAACAAAACAATAAAAAAAAAAAACCCACACACCATGGATGTCAAAACACAAAAGCACACATAAATAGATACTAAAAGAAGCTCATCTAGACTGTTTTTCCCTGCCCAACAACTTAAAATTGAATCGTAACTATTCTTCTTTTGGTTTCAATTCTTAAATCTGAATAAGAGTTTGGTCTAAAGCTGGAATGTAATAATCACTTTAGTAATACATGTATACTAGAAGTAGATCATTTGCTTTCTCAAACATTTAATCGGCAAAAAAAAGAACAGGCAAAAAAGCTTTACTTTTTGTTTGACACACTTTTCAGGGAATATTTGAGAGGTATCATGCCATCAAGTTAAATTAGGAAAAAAAAGGTGAAAAAGGCCTATTTATGTCTTTTACTTCAAGGTTTAAAAACAAAACTGTTCATTAAACAGGTGTTTCTAGTTGAAGAAAAGGTAGAAGAAGAAGAATATCTAAAGCAAAAAGTAACTGAAAAAAATCTCTTTTATTTAGAGACGTGTAGTAGATTTTGAAAGAGGAAAAAAATTAATGCTACATGTATATATATAGATGACAGTCAAGAATTCTGATGGAAAAAAGGGGCTGGAAAAGTTTCATACACTTAAAACTGCAAATATTTTTTACGTAAAAAGCATCTAAGTAACAACGTTCATACTCAACTGTTAACAAGAAGGGATTTTAAAGGGAAAACAAAAGCTTAATTCACCTGCTTGGCTACACCATCAACATCTCATGCACTTAAAACAAACCATTTGTAAAATTTCAGTGTAAAAAAAAATATACATTCCAAATATTATGCTGCCGAAAAATGATCTACTCTTTTTCCCCCCAGAATTTACATCAATTTCAAAACAGTGTACAGAACACAAATAACCTTTCAGTCTGAAATACACATGTTTTAGTTTGAAAAAAAAGATAAGAACAAAAATTAAAAAAACAAAACTACAGTCAAAGTTTAGCCTATTTTATTCAGAAATTTAGTCTAAAAAAGAAAAAAAAATATTTCTAAAAAAATTTTCCAAACAAATTTATCTTTATGATAAAAATTCATATAAATACAATCCGAAAGCAATTTAATGGATCACCTTACATCAGTGCTGTTTTGATCATTTGCAGCACAGATTTTTAAAAAATTGCATTCACATGTATTATGGAAACGAAATTTCAGAGACTGAAAAAATTATATCTATCTTAACAAAATTAAAAATAGGATTAAAATGAAATGCATACACAATGCTCAACTTATGGTTTCTCAAAGGTCAAGGTTTTCTATCTTGAACTTGAAGTTTTTTTTTTTGCTCAGAATATTAAATTTGAAAATGCCAACACTAATTTGAGTGAATCTGGATTACTTTGCATGTAATACATATATACAGTATAAACTGCTATGACTCAGTCATCCACATTGCCGGCTTTGCGAAATTTTTCAAATATAAGAGCAAAAACAACTTAAAAAACACTTAAAAAGAAGCGAACTAATACACTCAAATGTCAATTCATTCAATCATTTATACGAATCTGGATAGCTTGAATTCTTGGCCATTTTGGAGTCTCTTAAATTTACAAAAAAAATTCTCTCTTCAAGCTGTGTTCAAAATATCAATTAAAGTTAAAGCAAAATCTGAGAGAACTGGATAGTTTGAATTCTTGGCCATTTCGGAGTCTCTCAATTTTCCCAAAAATTCTTTCTTTAAGTTATTTTAAAATATCAGTTCCAACAAAATCTGATTGAAGGATCCCGATAATTCAATTAATCAACTTATCAGTTTTTTTTATAATTTAATGCTGTAAAGCATAAACTTTCCCTGAATACATTTCATTTTTTCTCCAGATGATTTCCAAAAAATCAATCTCGATTTTAGCAACATAAATTTCCAACAGAACTCCAAGCTTGCACCACAAATATGACAACACTTAATCAAATTACTCCATATGTAATTTTCATTATCCAAGAATCATTTCAATGTATAGATCAGCATGTGATACAGACTTCAATTAACCATTCATATTTGAAAAAAAAAATGTCATAATACAATAAAAACAAATGTATCATATTTAATAAGCTTGATCTCATTTGATCATGTGCATTAGAGTTCATTTCATCAAATTCAGATGAGAAGAATACTTTGATATTTGAAATTTTTAGGTTTTCACATTGGTCGTTTTTGATACTAATCCTCCTTATAAAAATACACTTTGCTGATTGCCTCAACTTAAACTCCAACAGTTAAGATTAAAGAAATTTCACTGAAAAACATTTTCCACAGAAAAAAAATTCTATCTCTCTTGTGACAAATCGTTCTGTTTTGTCTCATGTGAGTAAGCCAGAAATCAGATACTCTTAGTGTTAATAAAACAAACAGCTGTACCTGCACAAAATTTTGTTACAATACAGATTGTAAAAGTTAATATTTTCAGTAAGAGTACACAATTGACAACATGCTCTTTCCTCCAATGCAAAGAAAGGGGGAAAAACTCAACCATTCTACTATGTACCTGGTGGCCACCTAGAAATAAAACAAAACAAAACAAAAACTGAAGGTAGGGGTCCCAGGCTGCACAAGCCCTGGTGGGGTCCAGGGGCAACACCCTGGTAAGGATTAAAAAAAAAAAAAAAATAAGGGTTTTCTGGCAAAAATCGGATAGATGGCACCCATGCATTATACCATTGCATAGTAGATGATGTGACAAAAGTAATTTAGTTTTTTATTTGTACTTTGTGTACACGGCTTTTAAGATGTTTCATTCTTTGCTCAAGACTTTAAGAATCGCATAGCAACAATACTGATGAACGGTACTGGCCAAACTTCTAAATGTGAAATCTGCTTAAAACTTGCGACCAAAAAGCTCTCACATACACTTTGCACTCTAATTACCATTTCTTTTTCTATTTCATTTTTTATATACAGTACTACCTAAGTCATTGCTGTTTTTCAAGTGGATATACATGTACATTCAAGTCAGTTCTTTTTCTTGGAACCACCCTATATAAAGATTAATTATTATATAACATAACAAGGCTGT
This sequence comes from Plakobranchus ocellatus, assembly GCA_019648995.1. Taxonomy (NCBI): domain Eukaryota; kingdom Metazoa; phylum Mollusca; class Gastropoda; family Plakobranchidae; genus Plakobranchus; species Plakobranchus ocellatus. Next base: position 1,351,372 of record BLXT01007673.1, on the reverse strand, counting down.
TCCATAACCCATTATTTTTATTATCAGACAATTTCTGATCACCTTGTGCAACACAATGGAAATTTTTCTTAATTATTCTTCTAGATATTAGTGCATTATTTATCCTACTGCATCTCCAACTCCCCCTCCCCGAATTTTCTCTCGTACCTAATATTACCATTATGTGTGGTTGAGTAACATCCAAGTCTTAATAATGCCTAACAAAAAGTAACTTCAAATCATATGGCAAAACTGTTTTCATCAACATTTTAATAAAGAGACTATCGGTGCTACATAAATATAGGATTTCGATAAATACATCCGACTATAACAGGTAGGGAGCAAAATTAAGAGAGAGGAAAAACTTTGGTATAGAATTGATGGATATAACACTAATTAAGCATAAAAAATATGCAGTGTATAATCTTCATACCCTCTTTTAACTTTTACCTTGCAGTCTAATTCATAATCAGTATACCTTAAAGTTATAAGATAAACTTCCATGCATTTTTTTTTCAAATACAGAATTACTGCAGAGATATTCGTTTATAAAGAATAAAACTAGATGAATATTACCTGTAATTAAATCTGTAACAATAAAAAATACTGACTGTGACTTGTAAAAAAAACCACTACAGTTTAACTTGTCCATATATAAATAAAACCTTTGACAAGTAGAGGTTTGAGCAAAAACTTATGAAGACATGCCTTCCAACAAATCTTGAATTTTGACAGTTATAAAATGTGCTGCTGAAATTTTTTTTAAAATTCATTTGTATTTGTATATTTCTTTCTTTTTATATGCTATACAGTAAAAGAGATCTTAAAAGTTTGAACAATTGTCTATTTGAAATTTCAGAAAGGATAGGGTGAATTGTAATAACATGGATTTAAATCATATGTTAAAGAGCATTATTTACTGTTTTCTTCTTTTCAGACCTTGTGCAGTAGACTGGTACTCGTTATCTTTATTTTATACTGCACTGGCTAAAGGGTTGAGGCTTTAATCTGAGAGACTCATTACCTTCTGCATATCCCCTTCGCTAAATAGCATCACCATTGCCTCACAATTGAACCATCAATTAACTTTGAACCAAATATTGGACTACTGTAGTCCACAACCTAACACTAAGTAACTTACAGAGCAACTAGCCTTGTTACACTAAGTTACAGTAAAAAAAATTTTTAATTTTAGCTCTTACAACTCGAAAGATATTTTTTTTTTTTTATTTTTGTCCAATGGGAGAGGGAAAGAAAGACACTGTTGATGCACAAATCAGTGATTTACCCTGAAATATGCAAGGATGTTCTGTTACCACATTGATTTCAATGCGGTTAATCCTATCCGTACTTGTGAGTGTAATTTTGTTATCTCAAGGCTTGTTTTTAATTTTTCAAAAATACTTAAAATGGAAATTTTTCTTTCAGCTTTTCAGCATTCCTCAAAAATTCAATTTGACATATGATTATACAACAATGATAAACAGAAAATCTATACGGAACTGACCTGAGGTCATTTCTGAAACCCTCCATTATTTTTTACTATGTAAAGTATGTGGTCATTTTGTTACCTCCGACGTATGGATAGGTATATACTTATATAGCGATTTTTTTACTATATACGTATGGGGGCACCCAGTTACCCCACAAGTACGAATAGGACTATATTGATATAAAAATATGGGGGCATTCAGTTACCCCCGATGTACGGATATGACAATAAAACACTTCATACAGATAGGGTGAACCAATCAGGAACAAAAAAACTAAGATCATATGTAATAAAACCGATATGTGCCATAACTATCTTCCCTGTCACCTCCTTACCCCCATATCTTCAATCTCTATCTACCATGCATTATCTTTGATCAATATCACGCATACCAGATTTTCTTTTAAGACTAAATCATATGATATGTGAAACATTTTTCACTTCATTCTCTGACTTTCATCCAATATGTAAGTCAATGAAATTTACTCCCATTCAGAATTCAATTCATTAGCGTAAACCACAGAGCTTAGGTTTCAAAGAAAAATTTTGACAACAAAAAATGCAATAGATGTAACCTACTAAAAATGAAATAAAATGCAAATGCAGAGGTTTCGTTAGTCTACTTTCTATTCTCAAAGTTCACAGGTACTCTAAAACAACAAAGATAAATGACAGAAAATAGAAATATGAGTAACCGTAACACAGAAAGTGCAATGGCGTTAGGTGATAAAATGATGCCGTGAATAAAATAGATTGGGCAGTGCATTTGATTTGTGGAATGCGAAAAAAAAGTTTTAAATGCACAAACTTTCACTCTTACTCCACAATCTGCACTTACAGTATGGAGAAATGGAACATCTTTTATCTGCCTTGGTCTTACCACTGATCCCAAATAATAATGGGATTTGACTAAAGACACACACAAACATCCAAGGATGCATAAGTAGATCTACTCATGCCACAAACCACAAAAATGTCAATAAAAAAGACTGTATATTATAAAACAAAAATCTGTTGTAAAAATCTCAGCCTCATCCAGTTTCCCAGCACCCAATGTTCCTGAGCTATTTCCCTTGTGCTTGTTGCTGTAACTTTTTCATAGTAGCCTCATCTTGTTGTGACAGTGCTGTTAATTTTTTACCAATGCGATCATGAACTTCCAAATACTTGGCAACACACCTGTCTATACATACAGCTTCACCTTTGGTCAAGTCTGGATCTTTATATTTTGCAGGAATGCACTTTTTCTGGCAGGCAACTGTCATACTGAAAAAAAAAGTATGACAAATTTTATGATTGGAGACAGATACAAGAAAGAAAGCATACACAATCATCATCATCAGGTGCCTTGTCTGGAACAGACATTGGCGATCATGTTCCTCCACTCATACCTATTCTCAGTTGACCCTATAAAGCTGTTATTACTTACCCTTGCCTATTGCCCATGACTTAAGATTTTCAATACAAGTTATTCTCTGTCCACCCCTACTGCGTTTGCCTTCAATCTTTCCAGTGATTGCTAAGTGTTCTAAACCCTTATGTCGGCAAATATGGCCTAAAAACTGTAGTTACCTCTGTCTAATGGTTTTAATGAGTTATCCCTTAAGATTAGCCTCTTTCAGAACCAATTCATTTGACTCCTTTTCTGTCCATGATATCCTCATCATTCTTCTGCTTATAGTTTTTTTTCTATTTCTTTGTTTATTGTCCAACACTCACTACCATACAAAAGTACTGACCGTACATATGTTTCAATTACTCTTATTTTGGTTGTCATACTTATGTTTCTATTTGCCAGTATAGGTTTCATTTTTTGGAATTTATCTTTAGCCATGGCTATTCTTTAACTTATTTCACTTGTGCATCTGCCATCTGATGTTATCAGGTAACCTAGATATTTGAATTTTGTAACTTGTTTGATTTTTTCGCCTTTTCTAACGAGATGGCACTTAGGGTTAGAGGATTTCTTTGAGATGACCATACATTCCGTTTCCTTTACATTCAAAGACAGGCCCATTCTTTCGCTCTCTTAAAGTACAGTATCTAGAAGTTTTTGGAGTTGCTTGCCAAATTCTGCTATTAAAACTGTATCATCTGCATACCTGAGATTATTAAGATTCTCTCCATTTATTTTTAAGCCTGAAATACCATCAAGATTCCTTAAGATTATTTCACTATATAAGTTAAAAAGATCAGGAGACCTTACACATCCCTGCCTCACATCTCTTTTGATGGGTTTGAAATAACTATTGTCTCCTTCCATTCTTACAGATGCAATCTGATCCCAGTATAGTGTATAAATTTCTAATTACTCTCCGATCTTTCCCATCGATGTCTATTTTTTCTAGCATATGAAACAGCTCTACATGTCTTACTTTGTCAAAAGCTTTAGAATAATCAATGAAATAGAGGTGGAGATCTTTTTGCATTTCAATACATCTTTCCATAACATTGACAGAGTAAATATTGCATTTCTAGTCCCTTTATCAGGCATAAAGCCAAACTGTTTTGGGGATATTTCTGGTCTTATACTCTTGCACATTGCATGCATCAAAACGCCAACAGGATTTTTGTAAATGGCTCATTAAACTGATTCTTCTATGAAGTTCACATTCTGTTGCTCCTGGTGTTTAACTAGGCAGTACTATAAAAACAGATTTACAAAGATCTTCTGGAATTGTATATATATCATATATTGCATTATGAAGTTTTGTTGCCAGATCTATTCCTAAATTATCTAATACTTTAATTATTTCTACTAGTATATTATTTGGTCCCATGGCTTTTCCATTTTTCATTTTCTTTATTGCTGCTGCTTCTAACCCTTCTTTAAGTATAGTTGGGCCTTCTATGTTTTTCTTTATATTGGGTTTATCGCACCTATCATCTTTAAAAACATCAACAGCGAATCCTTATGATATTATTATTATTATCATCACAACTGGTGACGCTATCTACATGGATGAGAGCATAAAAGCTAAAAAAAAAAAAATATTATTGCAATGAAAGGATTCCTGGAAAATTTCATGGAAAAAGTCTGCAGCCCACTGCAATTTTGTAAAGAAAAATGTCATCATTGGTCTTACTAGCTAGCAGGCTCTATAAGTATCTGAGCAACTTTAATAATTCTCTTGAGTCAGATCTACCAAAGAGGGATCCGGTTCCATTGGAAACGTAGATGCTTATATGTCGAGAAGAAGAGTACAATGTGTTTTTATTTTCATTGGGAGGAAAAAAGCATAATTCTTGTATTATAAAATTAGATTTGTGTAAACATATTACTGAAAAGGATGAAAATATGCTATGTTGGCTTATTAAATTGGAAGGCTGTGTTCTAGTTCTAAGGACATCCTTTCCAATATTTTCTGACAATGGGCTACACTTTCCAGCATTAGACCCTTGTGATTAAAGAAAACAATTACATGTATTACAAGGAGAGAAAGGATTTTCATATGTGTTGCATCTTTAATTCTAAAAACCAGACCCATTAAGCAATGATATCAAGTCATTGACATACAGATTACAAAATACAGCATCAAATCTGATTTATGATCAATTCAATATCTCAATATAATAATTTTTTTTGTTGATAGGCTACACAAAGGATTAGGTTTAGGCTGAAGGAACAGAGCCCACATAAGACGGATCAAGATTTTAAAAATTAAATATCTTGGAATATCTTCATTGACTCCATTTTTTTTTTTTGTTTTGGCTCATGTTATTCACACAACCTGTTGTGGCAATGAACCAAATGGGCTAGTTTTCACTATTGGCACAACCTTTTCTGTCAATAATTGAAATGGAACTGTTTCCATTATTGGCACAACCTGTTGAGACTTTGATTATGATAAAATATTACATGTAACTTAAATAAATATACACTTTATACAGTGGAATCCATTTAAAGTTGACTCTCCGAGGCTAAGTTCTTGCTTAAATTGATAACATTTTTTTTTTGGTCCTGAGTTGACTCTAACCAGATTCTACCATACTTCGTAAAATTTATATTTACTTCTTAGAGTTAACTAACAGTGCAATTCATCACAATTCAAATTATTTGGACTGGACTGTAGGCCCTACAGTTTTCCGGGTAATCAGCTTGATTTCATTTCCCATACATTATAAAAAATCAGATCCTATAGAGGTTAGTAACGGCTAAACTCATTTTTTAACACCATTGATATTTTTTTTATAAACTTGTGTTTAGGGTTGCTGATGGCAGTGTATGCCTTTTGAAAACTTCACTTCACAGATTGCATGAGACTCTATTAGTGGTACCTGATCCACAATTTTCAGCACGCTGTTCTTGTACATGAGGGAATTCCTTTTATTCTCTAAAACGCTTTTTTGTTTTGTTTTTAATTTGCTTGGGGTTTTTTTGTTCCTGTCTGATGGGTTATTTTTTTTAAACAAATACATGATTAGATCTTGTTGTCTGTGCATCAAAAATCACAGTACATTTTAAACATTGAACCAACATTTCAAGTCATGGTTGCACTGCATGGATTAGATCTAGATCTAGCCATTGCCTTCTGATATTCATAAAACAACGTATCATTACAATTGTCACAAACTGCAAAGTGATCTCAGTAGTGAGCCTTGGCTTTTCTGTAAATGAGAAAACAAGTTGTGCCAACAGCACAAACAGGCTGATTTTCATTATTGGGACAAAAGTTGTGCCAGTAACTCAAAAGCGGGATTTTCATTATTGGAACAACAGGTTGTGTCAATAAGTGAAAAAGACCCATTTTCATTATTCGCACAACCTGTTGAGACTTGGGCTATGATAAACTATTACATGTAACTTATACAAATATTACACTTTGTTCAGTGGAATCCATTTAAATTCAACTTTCTTAGGATAAATTCTTGCTTGAATTAATCACAATGTTTTTGGTCTAGAGGCGTTGGCTCTATCCACATTATTGGGACAGCAGATTTTGCAAATAACTAAGAATACTGGTGTTTCATTATTGGGACAACAGGTTGTGCAAATAATGACTCCCTTTTTTTTGTACGATCTCAATCAATGTTATATTAAGACTAAGAGTATTTTATGAGCAAGAGAGCAACATTTAAAACAAAATCTTTTCTAAATCTACAATGTAATATCGAAATGTTATTCCATGCTTTGCAGCTAAAGCTTAATTTTTTAGAAGCAGTTGCCCTTTCAGTTTGTTTTTCCAGTTTTTTAATAATGAATGGGTGCCACCTAGGAATCTCCACAATCCTAAAGGTAGGGATCAGGGGCTCCCCAGGCCCAGTTGGATCCAGGGGTAATGCCTTGGTTAAGAGTTCAGGAGGGCAAGGCCTCTTGACTGAAAACAAATTTTAGAAAAATTGCAAGCACTTTTGAGCCCTCTGTTGAAAACTAATTTAGATATTTGATGAGTAAATTGTGCCGAAATAAGAAAAAGTCAGCTAAAAAATATACATACTAAGGGCATGTAGTTTTGAGTTCCATGATTCTGTATTATTCCAGATTGAAAAACAAAGGCAATGGACATATATATCGTCAGTGTGCTAACCTTTTGGCCTAACTGATTTATGACTAAAAAGGACCAATTCAAATACCTAGGATCCTTGATCTCAAGCGACAGAAGAAACAACAGCGAAGTTACATCAAGAATAGCTCAAGCAAAGACAAATTTCCAGAAAATGAAAACAGTTCTGACAAATAAAA